>VZTF01005809.1:330824-369468 GCA_013397755.1 Cnemophilus loriae
AAGAAAGATATTTCTATCAAATTTTCCACTCTCCTCAAAAAAATAATTTAAGTACGACCTTTGGAATGACCACGCAATACACATACAAGCTCTGGAATCCCCCAGCACAGAGGCAGTGCACTTGTCAAGTCTCCAAATCCTGTAGGTCTCTATAGCATCTAGTGTCTGTACAAACTCTTAGGTGCACAAACATTCTTCACAAATAACATCTAAACTAAAAATACAGTACAATGAGTAAATTCTCTAACACTATCATTAAGGACAAGATAAAAAACACATACAAATTTGAATTTGTTAGGCCAAGCTATTTTTAGCTATTGACATGTAGAAAAAATAGAAGGAAGACTACAAAAAGGAAAAATCCCTTTTTCCCCAAATCCATATTTCTCAGAAACACATTATCTCATTAAAATCCACATCTTTCCGAAAAGACACTGATGAAAGACACTGCACATCAGATAAACATGAAGAAATCAAATTCTAAAAATTTGCATGGAATTTATTCAGAATGAGGTAGAAAGTTCAAGAGAAGGCTTTAAAAATAAGGCTGTAGCAAAAAATATGCAGAAGGTATACATTATTCTTTTCAGACCCGTAGATAATCCCAAAAATACCACAATGAGGTAGGAACTGAAACTAACTCTGAATAAAGGTAAAACTATTTATAATTGCTGAGCATGATATTAAGTGCTGCATTTCAAATTGGATTCTCATAAATTCAACCAAGAAAAGGAAGCAAAACAGCTCGGGTAGACAGCTGTCTTCAGATGAGGAACAGCAATCCCTCTGGGGAGAAACCTCCTGATTCTGATGTTACTGGTACTGGACAATGCCCAGCACCTTTTCACCTCTGTATCTGCTTGGCTGTAAGTCAAGTTATGAAGTTATCCATGCCGGTGGGGTGTCTCTGTTTTTCAAAAGTTTCATGCTGAGGATTCATAGCACACATAATGGACAAAAAGTACCCTTAGTCTAAGCAACCTGGATTTCTCTTTTAAATATTAATATGCCCAGCCTTGAGCAGCTTCATATTATCACCTTTTAAATGTACTGCAGAGAAGTATGACACTACTTGTGCATTCAGAACACACACTTTGTCTGCAATAACTGTGTCTGCTATGGGATGGTCTCAGACAGGAGTACAGTGAAAGGACTGCACAAACGTGCCAAAATGAATGGATACAAATGTCCACTGATGGTTGCTACTGCTCATTATTTTTAGCGTTATGGGGTTTCTAGATGTGATGTTACTTTTGAGTCGAAGCATTTCACACCTTTCTTGTGAAACTCCAGAGCATTACACTTATCTACAAATAGTTCTGCAATTGTCATAAAAAAAAAAATTCTCATGAACCCAATTGAACTGTACAACCCTTGAAACAGCACGGTAATTGCAAGGTTATTTGGGCAAAATCAGAATATGCTGAAAAGTTACCTTAAGGGAAAACATCCTTTATCTTTCCTACAGAATATAGAGCTGTTCACGCCTTGGGGAAACTCAGCACTGTACAAACAGTCAGAGCAAAGCCAACAAACTGTCTAAATCCTACTTCTGCCCTCCAGGCTAAAACAGTACAAAGCATTGGAGAGGCCCCTGTGGGACGCACGGAGAGCTCAAGAGTAGCTCTGTCCTCTTGTCTCCTTTTGCCCATTGCTAAGTTTTACCCCTTGCTGCCTAGCAGGCTATTTCAGGCTTAAACCTCCCTCCATCCCCACACTGCCTTCCAGGCCTCATGTCAGTCATCCTCGCTTTTTCAAAGCTGTCTTTTCTGTTTCTAGACCAAGATTCATCTTCTGGGAAGTGGGGATTGTTGCAATGACTCTATGTTATGAAACTTCTTTTAGACTGAAAAGCTCTTTGTGTTAGATCAAGTAGATTAGGAAAACAGTCTGAAATTGAATTGCTTTCAATTTTCTGGCACATAGAGGATTTTTGAAGTAGAAAAAGTTACTGGGAGAGTTCATGAAAAGCCATCCTGCTCCCCACCAGCCACAAAGTGTTACTTCCTCCAGAAGATTGCTCTATGAGCAGGATTCCACCTAAATTCAAACTTCAAATGAAATCACAATGAGTTACCCCACAGACACTTACACATAGAGATCCATAGGAAATTCTTTCATCATGTGTGTTACAATGAATTCCACCATCAAATCTGACAGAAAAGAAAATGATAAAGTAAGTACTGAGCT
This sequence comes from Cnemophilus loriae, assembly GCA_013397755.1. Taxonomy (NCBI): domain Eukaryota; kingdom Metazoa; phylum Chordata; class Aves; order Passeriformes; family Corvidae; genus Cnemophilus; species Cnemophilus loriae. The sequence goes on from VZTF01005809.1 coordinate 333,015, forward strand.
GGCTACTGTTAACTTCTAGTAGACTACAAGGAAGTCAAACTGCTCCACCTACCTATCTCTACCAGACAATAGTCCAGCTTAGATGAGAAGGATTTGAGGTTTTTGTTTGTTTGTTCTAAGGAACATTAGACATTTGCTAGAATTAGGAAAGAAATTACTGGAAACTGAGGGTACATACTGCAATCTGCTTTGAGGCACTGCTTCCCCATATGGTTTCCCCCACTATTAGGCAAATAAAGACTATACCATGAATTCTGATGTTTAGAATTGCTTTCATATTTCAAGCCCTGTCACTAATGGAAAATTCCATTAAGAAGCACATTTTAGAAAATTATTCTTGCCAGAAACAATGCACAACCTAGATGTTACTTAAAGAGACATTGTAAATAACACCTATTTTTCCTAAAAAAAATTCTGAAGTACGTAAAGCTAGTTTGATCTCAACATAGGCTAAGCTTCTACTTAAGACTAATTTGGGGGGAAAAAAAAAGGAGGATGTGTCTAACATTTAAGAGCTTCCGGCGTAAAGGTAAGAGGCAAAGAGTATAGAAATACAATTTAGAGAAGCTAATAAGTGATAACTGAATGTGTGTGGGGGTGTGTTCAACCTGACTTCAGAATGAAATGCTTATACCAAGCCAGTGGTAACAACCGTGAGCTGTAACCTCCTAGGGCAGTAATAGCCCAGCAGTGTGACTCAAGAGTGACTAAAAACAGTGTAGGTGAAGAGTGTATGATATCTGATAGCTTTAGAAAGATTCTTCATGCAGCTGTTGTGTCTTGGCCTCAACAATCATGTTTGAAAATGTTGAAGTCTAAGACTGCTTCCACACCATCAGGCTGAACAGCCATTCAGGGATCCAGGCTCCATCCATTCCTGAACCCATAAAGGCTTTTGGCCTTCACACTAACGAGAGTCACAACTTAATCATGTGCTGCATGAAAAGCTTTCAATTACGCCTCCATATCCACAGGCAAAACCAATCCTAGCTACTAACATTCCTGTTGTTTTTTGGCTCAGAAAAGGCTCAGTGCCCAGCAAACACATTCACAAATACGTGTATTTTCCATAGGTTTTCCATAATCTTATCATCTACAAAGTACTTGTCGCTGTTACCACACCCATCTAAACACTGAATTTATTAATCAGCTGCCCTCCCTCTTGTTAATAACTCAGGTCAAATGGGCCAAGCAGTGTCTGCAAAACTTTCTGTAAATGTATATAGGATTTCTTGCTACAGAGCTGCAATCTTGGATTTATCTGTGAGGTAGCCATGTACGAAGATGGGCATGGATTGCTGGAAACATCTTTAGTATGTAATGGCCCTTCTTTTAAGTCCATCCACTGCTCCATTTAATCCTCAAATCTCATATTTCTATTGCTCAACAAGAGATGCTCCAGGAGCCACAAGCACACACGTGTTCTGACAACACTCACCGAGCACTGCACACACCAGTGGGCGACAGGGCAGGTTCTTGTCTGCTGCTTTCTTCCGATGTCTCATTGGCTTCAAACACACAAAGATGAAAAGAAGTCAGCAGAAGCCTGAAGTGACAGTCTGTCTATTACTGTATTTTTCAAGCAAACAGTACCATCAGCACAGGCTTCCCTTTGTCTTTTTCTCCAAATGCCATCTTTAACCCTAAAGGCCACAGCTGGAGCAAAATTGTGCCTGCGTTCCAGCATGCTGATACCGGGGGTTTGTTCCCCTAGCTGTGCAGCTGGAGGGCACTGTTCTACTGAGGGGAGGGATCCCAAGACAAATACAAATCACGCAGCAATTCCTCCCCCTTGGTTAACATACTGATTTATTTCTGATCCAGAAGTCTGATTGGCATTCTTAAGAGTGTGTGCAGTAGTCAATGGCTTTGGTGCTCATTGTAACAGACCAGAAAGGCTAACTGGATAGAAAATCTGTTGCTAACTGGTAATGACTGGCATTCCTGCAGTATGGTCTTCATAAAGTAAGATGTTTGTTTCTTTCTTGAACAGTGACACTTTCAAGTGCTGCTTCACTGTCAGATGAGGTGAAACTTGTCAGTACCACAAAGACAGAATGCATCAAGTTAGGATACTAACTAATATTCAAGCTACTTGTAACTACAGAGCTTCATGAGCCAGGTAAGGACACTTCCTCTACAGGAAAAAGCTCTGGAAAAAATACTTTCACCTGAAGGTGAATTACTTCACCCAGAATGAAGCGTAAGCCAAATAAGAGCACTCAGCGTAACTCCAGCTGGCTATTATATTTCACACGAGGGCTAACGCTTGCTAAAGATTAAGGCAGAACATTCTCTCTACCACTGATTTCCTCAGAGACCTCGTAACACACAGCTCCTCGCCAGCTACACAGGGCTCTGAATACACTGACAGGGCAAGGAGCTCTTTGTTCTTTGAAGAATGGAGACATTCTGAGAGCAATTTCAAAATCATTCCCCAACTACTGCATTTCTGACAGTATTTCCACATGTCTTAGCAATCTAGGTTAGATGTCTGTGACACAGTTTTCAACATATACTTTTCATACATACTCAAATCCTCTTTGCTTGCATCCCAAAGAGAAAACAATCTGGAGGAAAAGACTCACCATTCTGTGTAGGTTTACACGAAAATTCATGTTGTCATCATGAAGAAAAGCATTAGCATATTGATCCTATTGAAAAAGGCAAGAAAAGGGAGGAGATATGAAAAGCCCAACACCCTGCAGTTGCCTTCCAAATCACACGTGTTTCAGTGTAAAACTCCCAAGATACAGACAGAAAGTTAAAAAGCCGTCTGTCCATTTCCTCTTGTCCCACCCATGCTTCCAGTCACACAAAAGTAAACCCCTCCTGATCCCAATTCCACTTTAGGAAAATAAATTGCTAACAAAACAAGTAGTAGTTCACTTTCACTTTCTCCCCCTTTGCTCATTTAAACTTTGGACTGCACACACCACAGTGTCAGAAGTTTAACAAGTGCTCCAGGTATATAAGAGGTGGTTCTCCAGCACACCAGTTCTGTGACTGTGTGGATAAAGGTTTAAATTGGCATTTTGATGCCAAAAGCTACTGCAGTACTAGCAGATAGGTTTATGAGCTGTTCCACCCCTCAGGCAAATCTCATTCCAAGACCATCTCTAAATTAAAGAGGCTTCTCCAGATAACGCACAGTCAGAATAGGTAACAAATATACCCTCTCTCTAATATCAGAACCGAAGAATGCCCTTGTTACATAGAAACAGAATTTCTTATCTTGTATTATCTATGCATCCACCTGAAGAACAAGTGCCAAAACCATTTAATTAGAAAAATTTGAAATGTAGATGATTAGTTTTCAGGCTGCACCCTGAAGAAACATTATTACAGAATCCTTAGACTGCCTATCAACCTCACTGCTTTTTATTCCTTAAGAATGAAAGGTCTTTACTTGCAAGCAAGCAAAATGTAAATGCCACACAAACACAATCACCATTCAGGACATCAGTCAGCCATTGGAACATACTCCCCATGATGCAGTGCCACATTCAGCCAGGACTGCTAACATAGCTCTGTGATGCTGCTTTCTCACCCTACTACCACATTTGCTACTTGTTTTGCTTGTAGGGACCTACAAGCACGTGACTTACTTTCAGACTTGTATCCTTCTTCGGCAGAAGGGATATGGCACAGCCCACGTTTACCATGAACAGCACAGAGCTGAAAGCCATTAGCACATTACTCATCTAAAAGCCACACCACAAGGTCACTCAAAAGCTAAGAGAGAAAAGGCTTGGGTTCACTCTTTTTTCTCTTCATCCCCAGGAGCCGGCTAACTCAAATAAGATGATCCAATTTGCATCAAGTATATTGGCAAACATTAAGTGCCTGAGGACCTCACCACTCAGTACCACTGTGGATATTCAGCTCCTGCTCCACAGGAGGCAGGGGGATAGAGCCCTGTAACACACCATCTGCTGAGCAGCTTCACAAGAGAAACCTACCTCTGCTATGCATGTCAGGATAATGAGGCACAGCTTGCCACTGTGCAGCCGGTGCTCATCTGCAAAGGAGAAAAACAAGTCTTCCGTGAGCCACATAAGCCTAGCAAGGCTGAAGAGCAAGGCAGCTGTTGCAGCAAAAGAAAAGCCCAGCTTGGAGATTCTTCACAGTCCTACTTCCTCCCTGATAGCCAGCAGTCTACTCTCATTAAGCACTCACCCTCCAGCACAGCCACTTAATCCCATCCACTTGTCACCAGTCTGCACCAACAGCAAAGGTTCAGATTTGAACTTCCAACAGCACTGTAACTATCTGCTGGCCTTCTGTCTCATTCAGTTTTACTTCCACAAATATTCTAAATACTGTCTTTCTGTCACAGCAGAGACACATTGTTCTCTCTCTTAGACAAGGTGGAAAGCAAAACACCACCTTTGCTGTAGGTTATGAAACAAGCAGCGAAGCTTTCACAGAGGCACAGCACTGTGCAGCAGAACAACCGCTGACATTATGCTCCAAGTTCCAAGTTTTAACCCCAATACTGAGAGACATGACCTACTTTGCTCTGTGCAAAACCATGAAAGAAGGGAGTCTGCAAAGACTTAGTATTTTAAGCCAAGAGTTTCCTGATCATGTTCCACAACTTCTTATTCATCTCAGAACTTCAAACAGCTTTTGCCTTGAATGACAGCTGGAGCAAAACAGAGGGACTAAGGCAGAAGAATGCAATTTTTATTTGGATTATTTAAAACTCCTCTCAATTTTAACTTTGAATATAAAAAAACCCCAGGATACATATAGTCATGGAGTAACGCAGGATAAAACAAACCTCTGGTTCAATCCTTGCTCAAAGCAGGGCCAGGTAAGATCAGGTTGTAGAAGGCACTGTCCAATCAAGCACATTTAAAAATCTTTGTTCTAAAAAACAACGCACTTGGACCACACAGCCCCAACACCCACAAAAAGAAACCAACAAAAAACAACATACTGATAACTAAATTCTGAGGTGGCTTAACATTGCACACTCTCAAGATTTCCAACAGCTCCTCTGGAGCACAGGACTACTAAACACGCCATCCCAGACATCTGCCTTAGAGTCATACTCAACGGAGAGGGATATCTGAAACAGTCAGACACACTTTCATATAAATCAGAAGACAGCATCAGCCAAATTCCTTCTTTGCAGGTGACTTTTATGAACACTTTGCTAGCTGGTGTGTATATGGTAATTATAAAAACAGATAGAATGAGCTTAGCTAGCTGTTCTGTCTAGTTTGACACCTCTTTTGTTTTCTTTTCTATGCTGCTCAGGGACAGATATTTACTAACAAGATGGGCCCTGAAGTGTGCTGATTTCATCTCACAGCACTAAGAAAGATGAAGAGGAATTTTGGAATGGGAGAGCTAAAAGTCTCTCTCATCTCCTTACCTCAGCTAAAATGTTTAAGTGTGAAGTTTTGTACTCCAGCAAGCAGGAGAAATGACCTAGAATAAAACTAATACACAAGAGTCTTGTTATTTTTATATTGTAAGGCCTCCCTGTATATTTCAGTAGGTGCTGCTATCACTTCTCTCTCCAGGGATCATGCTGCAAAGGCTTTTGTTTCACACCATGAACTCTGCCTTCTGCCAATGTATCGTGAACATCAGACCATTTTCGGGAGCTATGGGGCAGCTATGCAAGCAGTTACTTGCACACACACTTCATACTTTCACAGCATCCTTCATTAAAGCAACAAAGCAGACCACTTTCTACAGGGAGGCAGATCAGTATGAAACCAGTTTCACAGATGGGAGAAAATGACACAGAGGTTTTGTTTCTCCCAAGGCAGCTGCCTCTGACTGACACAAGAGAGGATAACAAGAGAAGGATCTAGCAAACACAATCTATTAAATTATGCTCTCTGGAACAGGACCAAAACAACTGTCTAGTCCTACATGTGGAACAAACCAGTTTCCCCTCTAAGTGTTCCCACCTGTCTCAAGACACATGGAGTAAATCAGAATTATTCATTCTTCTCACTATATTGGTGTCACATAGAATCATAGAATCACTTAGGTTAGAACAGACCTTTAAGATCATCGAGTCCAATCATTAATCCAGCACTGCCAATCTCCCAGTAAACCATGTCCCTAACTGCCACATCTACATGTCTTTTAAATACCTTCAGGGATTGTGACTCAAGCACTTCCCTGGGCAGTCTGTTCCATGCTTGATCTTATACAAGAGAAAAATCAGGCAGTGCTCCATCTATAATCAAAATATAAGGACAGGAATATACTCACTAGAATTAGTAAGTATTGGTTTGGAAGGCACACTTTTTAAATGATCAATCAGTGGAGCTCACTGCCAAAAACTACTATGGTGGGAAGGAGGTCTATCAGCTGCACAAATTTCAGACCTTATCCATGCTAGAACCAAAGTAAAGAAAGAAAGAAACATCAACTCTTGTCTCATAACACAATAAGCTCATCTCTCACTGGCTTGTTTAGCAAGGAATGCCCTCTATCAGATTTCACTCTATCTGAAACTAATCCAGCGTGGCAGTTTCCAAGGCCCTGCGCAGACTTTCCACATTACGGTGACTAATAAGTGCAGAAGTTAAATTGAAAAATATAAAATTTTTCCTACAGTCCTGGATCAGCAAGACAGACCCTGAGAAGAGCAAATGAGAACGAGCAAATTAGAGAGCTGGTAAGTCCTCCTCACGTGTGCAATCTATTAAAATGAGTGAGCCAAGATTGATGTTGTTTAGTTCAAAAGACAAGAGGAAACATGAAAGCAGGCTTCAAATGTGTAAGGGCTGACATATAGAAAGAACAAATAATCCATTCTCAATATCTACCTTGGAGAAGATAACTAGTACTTAATTTAAATCACAGCAAAGAGTTTAGGAAGCACACGAAGCTTTCTCACAGTAAGGATGGTTAAACACTGGAATGGATAGTCTGAAAATGGTGCTCCACTATCACAGTGTCTTCATCCAACCTGACAGCAATACCTCTGAGAAAAGATACAAGTAAACCTGATTCTGCCTTGGTTCCGAAGAGTTGTGGTTTAACCTCAGACAGCAACTAAGTACCACGCAGCTGCTCACTCACTCACAATGCTTCTCTTCTCCCCACAGTAGGGGGAAGAATTGGAAATAAAAGGTAAAACATGTGGGTTGAGATAAGAACAATTTAATAACTGAAACCTCATCATCATAATCATGATAATCATAATAATGAGAGTGAGAGAGAGTAACGGAACCGAATAGAAACAAGTGATGCACAATACAGTTCATGATACAATTGCTCACTGCCTGCTGCCCATCCCATCCCCAAACAACAACTATCCCCTTCTGGGTAACTCCCCCAGTTCATATACTGGGCATGACATTCTGTGGTGTGAAATATCCCTTCGGCTAGTTCAGGTCATCTATCCTGGCCGTGCTCCCTCCCTGCTTTTCGTGCACCTCTTCACTGGCAGAGCAAAAGACACTGAAAAGTGCTAGATGCAGGGTTAGCACTGCTTAGCCAGAGCCAAAATACCAGTTTGTTATCAACATCATTCTCATACTGAATCCAAAAATCAAAGCACTGTACTAGGTACTAAGAAGAAAATGAACTCTGCCCCAGCCAAAATCAGATATAGGTGTACTAGGTATTTTCATGAAGTTCCTTTGGTCTTAATTTCAATTATTACTTTTTCTTCAACTAGCTTGCTTACTGAAAAGAGCAAGACAGCCAAATACAATTTCACTGCAAGCTAGTAGGTAAAAGGAAACTGCCTGCTCTCTTATTCAATGCTAAGCATTCATGAAATTCAGTAATAGATGTATCACAGCTCTGCAGATATATTTCTGTTGTCGTATCTAACTTAACAGCAAAAGTCGGTAACAGGCTGAAATACAGTGCAAAGATCACTTGTTATGTTCACACTATGGTCCTGCCTGTATAACCACTGGGCAAAACAGCACCCTTGGGTACTCTGAGCAGGAGATTAAGCAATACTTCAACTCCAGCAAGCTAAAATTAACCCCCACACAACTACAGGAGAAACAAAAAGCACAACACAGAAAGATACCTTCCCAAGCAAATTACTGCCAGTGCAGTCTAAGTTGCTGCTGTCCTATTTATAATTACAGAGCTGCCTGTTTAACCAAAGGACAAAGGAAGTATTTCCTTCTAATGCTGAGCTTTGCCCTCTGTGTCAGTTTCTAAGTGTTCTTAAAAATATAGTTCTCTGGTCTCAGACTTCCCCTCTCTGACAGATAGTTGTGAATCAGATATACTCACACCTTCCGCATATAGACAGGCTTAGTTATTAGGTATTATCATTTATTATTACATTCTTTCCATAGCTGACATTTCTCCTGCCAGCATTAGGTCTCTCCTACTTTCCTAAGTTTTATCTCACAATAAGAAATCACTTAATTTTTTCAAAAGGTGAAATCTTCAATCTTTTAAAGAGACTCCACTTCTGTCTCTGGAGTCTCTAGGCATGTTCTTGTGCCCTCCTGACTTCAGAAGCACTGTTTGCTTCATCCACAGAATTCACTTACCTTTTGTGTCCTGCATCACAATTGAGCTGTACTTCAAGAAGGTTATCAGCAGGTTGCTAGTTTGCACATCAGCATCCAAAGGCAGCTCTGCAGAGCTTATAACTGGAACAAAGCAGATAAGGCACATTTATCCTATACAAACACAAGAAATAACTATACAGAGAACTAATACGCAGACTCACAGGTCTGGGTTAGGATCAGCCTGCTTGCAGGGCCACCTGACCTCCTCCTCCATGACCACTCAGGAAGGATTTTATTATGAAGACTGGTACCACTCCCTCAGAGACCATTTCTCCTGCTCTAAGCACAGGCTGTGGTACCTTGTAAAGCGGTATTTTTCTCTGTCCTGTCCCTGCTCCTCCTCCCAGGGAGATGAGCCCACTGTTTTAGCACTCATCAACATCCCCGACCTAGGGAGCTCTGGGTATTTGCACTGATATCCAATTAACTCTTACAAGCAACACAGATAACATTCACACCATTCTCAGTTTGGAAAGAGATGTGCCCAGGAAAGGCCCTTCTCTGTTTCTGCAATTCTAGTTCCAAAAGGTCTGTGTCAATTGCATTCTTCCTCCCAACAACAGTCTCTCCCGCAGAAGCAACACACAAGACATAATGTAACAATTATTGCATGACCAAAGAGATAGAAAAGGAAGGCAGAAACAGAAGCTTTATAAAAATCAAGAAGCAAAAGCAGTCACAGCTTGCGCTAGATACATCTCAGCCCAGCAGGGAGCAGAAATGTACTTTCCATACCCGCAGCAGTTCACTGGCATTTCTCTAGGACACCAGCTGTACTTTTGACACCTTAACAGTGGACATCATCTGCCTTAGACTTTACAAGAAGCTATTTCATTTCCTCAGCTAATTGCACAATGTGCCTCCTCACTCATTCCCCCATTCCCCATGCACCATCTGAAGCACTGAGTTTATGAGCTGTCAAGCCTCTATCATGTGACTGAGCCACATTTTTACTGATGACTGAGCCTGAGCTGTCCTAAAGGGCCGTTCTCTGCCTTTCCATTTGGAAAACTTTATAAGAAATATTGAAAGGGAGGAGAAAGATCCGTGGGAAATGTGCATCATGCATTTACTTGCAGATCCTGCCAGATAAGTCGGATACCATTGAAGATAAAGTAGCTCAGACAAAAAAATCCCCAAACTGATGGAGCTAGCCTAGGAACACTTTAGTAAAGCACTTAATACACTTAGTATAAAAAAATTTAAAGTGAAGGAAATAGGTGGGAACCCATAAAGAAATTTAATGTACATCAAAGATCTGGCAAACAAGATACAATTGGAGAAAGTACTGGTCTGAGAAAAAATTACTGCTTGAATTCCATAGGTACCAGTTTAGACAATAGTTCTTTCTTTTTTTTTTTTTCTGTGTGACCTGGACACAAGAAACAGTTGCTTGCTAATGAACCTGCTAATGGCAGGAAGTTGGGATACGTAAACACAGAGGAGTATCAGACTGCACACAAAAAATGGGATAAAAACAAAGACAGATAATAAATACAAGATGAAATTAAACAATGCAAGCCATAGGGTCAGGAATTCAGGGATTTATTTCCATGGCAAGCTGAGAGCTCATCAGCTGCAAACAAAATGCCATGATCAGATCATGAGATGACAAGCTACCAACATGAAGGGCTCAAGAGTGCAGTTCTACAACATATATTCAGAAATGCACTTCCAGCAGAGACACAAACACTGTAATGCCCTCCACAAGGTGCTGGTGAGGCCTTGTCTCAAACACTATGCATAATTATGCAGAAGCCATGTTCAAAGAGGATGAACTTAAACTCAAAAAAGTTTAAAGACAGGCTAGTATGTTGATCAGAAAAACAGAGTGCCTTTCCTGTGAGACAGCAAAACACACAGGTGAGTAAACTAACACGTTAAAAAGAGCCATCTTTGTTTCAAGGAAGGGTTAACAGCATGATAAATGGGTATGAATCGACAAGAAATGCAGATTGCAAAGTTGAATATTTCTAACCAAGGAACGAGATGCTGAAACTGCTCCCCAACAGAAATTACTGGGAAACAAATCTAACAGATTTAGTCAGAGTTTGATAAATTAAAGGGATTCTGTGATAATATCCCTGCAAGCCCAGGGCACTAGGCTCAAAAGTTAAGGAGATCTTTTCCATGCAACGGACATGACAATAACATGACTGTTCCGGCTGCCTAAGGGGTCAAACTCACAGGTTCTCACATTCAGGAGGTCATCGGTGGCTTGAATTACAACTGACCAAAGTCTTTCTCTTCTCATGCTATAAAGATAGCCTAAGACAGGGCTCCCTTTGCACTGGAAACAGATCTGCAGACCACTAGTACACACATCGTAAGTATTATATCATCTCTTTTCTGTCAATCCTCAGGAATGCTCAAGGCTATTCTCACTGTTGAGGAATGAAAAAGGTACTTATCATGAGATTGGACCTTGTAAGAAGTGAGGAATTACATCTGATTGTTGGATGACTAGGTTGGGGGCTCTGATGGGGAGTAATTTGATCCTGTACACAACTGTATTTTGGTCCAGAAAAAAGTCTGCTCTAATATAGAGCACCTTTCACAATTCAAGGCTTATACCTCATAACCCTGTAATGAGGCAAGTAAGGCTTCAGCTGGGGCAAGGGCAGGCACAGAAGGATGAAGGAGACAAGCCAACAGTAAAATGCAGGATTCTTTAAACCGTGCACTGAGAGGCCCAGAGTACAGCAGAAGTTCTCGTGGAACTCAGGATTATACAATCACCTTCAATACAAAGCTGTAGCCCTTGGAAACAACAGGTCAAATAGGTCAATGTAACTTTACTGTTCGAATCACATTAAAAAAATCATAATGGGGCTTTTAGGTTATAATGGTTGCACATCCCCAAGCATGAGCTGGTTTAGTCAATTCAGTCTTGAAGACCTGGGGCTCCTGACACGTTGCTAACGTGGTTGGCAAAGTCTGTGCAATGAGACTGGAAGCTTTTTCACTCCCAATATTATGAATAGCTCAAAGATTTAGCTAAAAGTCTGAAAAATGTATTTATATCCCCAGTGGATCCTTCTTGAGCTGTTACAATGAACGTAGTGAATGAATATTTAACAACAGTAAGCAAACTGACATTTAGATAACTATGGTGACAGGCACACTTGATTTACATATTATGGATAAACAGTTTCTAGCAAAAGGCTCATTTCTGAAAAAAAAAGAAAAAAAAAAAGGAAGAAATCACTCTGAAGAACATATCGCTGCTTATCCTGGTTCATGATACAGTCCTTTTTTTAACACACATTTTGAAACTTTACAAGGTCTTAATTCACACTATAAGTTAACAGCCAGAGAAATTTCAAACCAGAATATGAATCCGTTTTTTATCCCAGCCACCATAAAAGAGAAGCACCTGAAACTCAAAGATGGATTTCTACATGTTACTGTAACTTAAAAACAGTTCAACTACACATTTTTTTAAAGCAGTAAAAAGAAAGCAATCTTCTCATTCCAAAACCAAAAAGCCTCTTGCTAACTGGCAGCCATAGGCAAATTTTACAGCTGAGTTGCAAGACCTTAGTAAATGAGGAAAATTCTAACACATCTTTAAAATAGTAGTACTCAAGCACCACCAAACTAAACCAAGATAAGGGCCACAAAACAAAAAATCACTTTGTAGGGATCAGCAAGGTGACTGCAGAAAAATATAAAGCAAGCTTCCCAATGCAATTGCTGCACATTAACATCGTATCTTTTTCCTAAATTTAGTAACCTTACAAGCCATAAGAAGCATCAAACTTCACAAGATCACTGCCTCTCCTGAAAGCAGGATGGAGGTTTTGTTTCGATTTTGTTTTGTCTTATGGTAAATGAAGAAAAAAAAAAAAAAAGTGCAAGCAAGCTGTAGATGTAGGTAAGCACAAATTCTGTCAGTTGTGTAATATGGTGTGGGGGCGGATACATTTGCAATGAAAACGTTGAACAGAAGCCCACAAAATGCCCATCCCTCCACATTTTATGTTACATGCACACAGAGACTTGAGACATAGAGGACTTTTTATCTGAAGCTTTTGTTATCCATGGCAACCAGACAGAATTCATCCATGAGGAGGATCATCCTTAACTAGGGTATCAAATGACCTGAATAGCTGATATAACTAAGTAACCCAGGCTGCTTTTCCTCAGAAATGTTTCCAAAATGTGCTCTATTCAAATTGACTCTGTTCCTTCATTAAACACTCCTCAGCTCAGATGCCATTAAAGCACATGAAAACAGCCATTTCATTTCTTCTCTTAAACTAGGCTATATCTATCCATACCTTAAAATGAAAGGGTTTTATTTTAGATGATTTCAAAGCATATTTATGTGGACACATAACATCTCATTTAGAAGAAAGATCTCAGGGTAAGCAGTCCTTTACAAAGCCTATCAAAGAAAAGGCAATAATAAGAGGGAGGAATACTTCCACACCCAGACTGAATTCAAATCCCAATTAATTCAAAGCTGAGGACAAGTGCATTAATGACAAGCAGGAATCTACAGCGATTCTCTGTAAATCTGTTCCAATGACAAATAATCCCAAGCAAAGGACCTGACACTAGAAATATTCATAAGTAAAAGCCTACATAGAATAACTAATGGGCTGGGTGTACCTTCATGCAGATATTGGAGCAGTACTGTTTTCAGAAGGAGTATGAGAATAATTTCATTGAGCAATACATAAGGCAAAATAAAAATAAATTTGAGTCAAAGAATCTTGCTCATGTTCAGTAAGGCAAGTCACTCCAGGAAGAGACCACCAAGTTACATCTGCTTCAGACAGATCTCATTAGTTAGAATCTTCAGAAAATAGTTTGCTAGTTATTTTACAGTTTTAAATTATTTTTTTCCTCAGGAGATCATTACTCAGGAGATCATTACACTTCTTACCATCTGAAGAAGGCGGGGTGGTTCCAAGAGGAGTGACAGGTGTTGTTGGAACTGGGCTGGTTGGTGTTGTCATCAGGCCCATTTCAGGATGGCTCTAAGAGAAAACACAAATGCACAGGTCAACTGCTTCCCCATGCACTAGAAACACAGACCACTACTTGTACTGTTCCATGCTCTTGCACAATAGACATGACTAAAGAAGTCTCAAGAAACTTCAAGCTCTCCTCCAACGAGCCAGGCCATGGTTCCTGACTCTGGATATCTAACAATTAAACTGTACACCAATTTCTCTACTCCACAAAACACAAAAATACATCAGAAAGTAGTGGCTCTCCCCAGCGGATAGAAAAAATGCCCTTCCCTAATGTAGAATGGGAGAAGGTTTGCAAAAGCCTACAATGTTAATAGCTTCTAATTCCCCCTAAAACAACCCAAGGATGTGCATTTGAAATCTTCCTCCAAGATCCTTTCACTTCTCTTTATAAGAGCAAATTCTCCTCGCTCCTGCCCCCCACCTGCTCATATTCAAAGATTATGGCAATTTATTACTTGCCTGTCTCACTGTAAAGCCCAGACACTGCAGGAAAACAGTGCATAACATAAATAATACTATCATTATTGATCCTCTCAGCTTCCATCAGCCAGTTACTCTCCCCATTTCATCTTTGCTAATAGTTGCCTGCCTAATTACTTCTTTGACTTCACTCTTTGCAAGCTTCCAGACCTATCCACACTGGTGAGAGCGTAGGCAATCTGCCATGCTATTTTTGAGTCTGGCTGCCAAGCAAAGTGTCCATTTCATAGGGCAAGTTTTACATAAATGTATCATCTGCCTTAATATATCATCACAATTTCAAAATAAAAGGAAGCTACAGAACTGCTGATTTGATGTTAGTTCCATAGCATTTTTCACAAGTGGATATCCTCCACACTGCCTTTGAATATCTCATTTTATGAGCAACTATAAATGCATATATTTTATGGGAAGCACAGACACGTACTACAACTCAAAGACAATTTACATCCCTACAGCTACCAACTTAAACTTTAAAACACAATTTTTCACTGAAAGTTTTACATAAGCCAGGTTTCCTTCCACAGGTTTTGGGGGCTTCCCTTCTTTCTCCAGAACAGTAACTGGCAGTGGAGAGACAAGAGTGCCACCCAGCAGCAAACCCGAGCACCCACAGCTGGTAAACATACACTTAACACTCCAGATATCCACACAACTGAATCCCTGCTCTTCCCATGTGCCACACAGCAGCAGGGAGCCACTCATGCAGCAGCATCAAGGACAGACATCAGCTTAGGAAAGAGCATTCATCAGCTTTTATGAGGTTTTTCAACATGACGTCCTACTTTGCCCTCTCTTAAATGAAGGATTACAGACAACCCACCCAAGAATATCAGTTGTCCAATTCAACCCACTGATCAGTGGCTGCTTCAACTACCACTTTCACAAATAACTAGTCTATCCTTTTATTTTTAAGAGCTTTTACTCTAGCTGATCTTCTTCTGCTCTGCTCTTTTCCGTGCCAAATGCCTCTCTTCCCTCAGGAGTATCTTGACCACAGAAAGGCCTGAGTTGGTATTACACAGAACTGAAAGAGCAGAAATCTCTCAGAAGTGGTAGAAATGAATAACCCAGGAAAAGATAAGCAGGGAACCTCAGCAAATTAACCATCCATGAAACAGAAGCTTTCTTCAGAGGCTGTAGATCTGCTTATCAGACCTTTTCCATCACCACTACTGTCAGGAGTACCCAAAGGTCTCCTCTGTCATACCAAGTGTCTAGCCTGTGATGCACTCTGAGGACCCTAACAAACTGGGGAAAGGTTTCAACTGTTTTGCTGATGTTGTTTTTCTCACAGATTACAAGCAGTACCTACAAACCAAAATTAAAAGCCTGAACCTGAAGGTTTTCCTAAACACATCAGGCTACCCTTTCAGCACGATCACTGGATCAGACAGGCTCATTATCTGCCTCCCAGCAGCAATCACCTCTGCAAACTCACACAGCATTTAGAAAAGCATCCACAGATTTGTGATCAGAGCAGTCCACTGCCTCTCAGAAGGCTGTTTCTCCACCATAAAAAGCCCAAAGACAAGTGCTATGCTCCAGCAACCGGTTCCCATGCCAAAGGGACTGGGCTCTCCAAGGAAGTCTGAACACAAAATAGCATTTGAAACAACAACTGTCACATGTCAATTAGTCCCTAAGTGAAAAATACCCAAACAGACAACATGCAGTCCATGCACACCCACACAGGACAATCCATCCAACTTGGGAGCTGAATCAGCCTTTTTCTCTCAACCCTAACTTAACAAAACTGTGATTTGCTCTGAGAGCTACGGCAACCAGTTTGCTCACTCCATCCTCCCCTTAAGTGGAGTATCAATAGGGCACAGAAGGCACTCCATGCAGCCCTTTCCATTCAGTGGCAAAAATGAATTATTCCAACATGAACGGTGACCTCAAAACTTTACTCATTTACTGTCAAGGCAGGAAGTATACGATAAAATTCTTCCCAGGCCCTGACCTGCTTCTGATCTTTCATGCTGATCCTATGACAACTACATAAGTGGAAAAAAAAAAAAGGAAACATCTTTTCACTGATTCCATTTCTGGCTCTCTGATTTCAAAGACATCCACTACAAAGAAATGGGGAAACCTTCCTCTGAAACTCACTTGTGCCAGAACTGTGATGAAATTCCGGTTTAAGTGAACAGCTTCATAGAGGGCCAGAAGGATTGCTTCATTTGTTCTGTGGGAAGGATAAAGACAAAGGCACAGTTAGTGATCAGAATACCAGGAGCCAAGTTTTTCAGAAGCACAGCCTATCTGAAAAAAGAATTTTTTTTTCAACTATGGACAACTCTGCCTCTGCAATCCAGTTGTTCTTCTAATTATTAGTAGCACTAGTAGCAGTAACAGCAGTAGCAAACCTTAGAAATAGCTATTTTTAGAGCACAACTACAGTCTTTGCTGCCTTCCCGCTGAAGGTGTCCCTAGTTGCTCAAACACTGTTTTCCTTTTAAAGTCCTCTCTTTTAAGAGCAGAGGGTCCTAAAGACACTAAAATCCCTCATAATTATCACCTGCCCCCTTGACTTAGAAAATATTTTGGTAGGGGCCAGAGTGCATGAACCATTGCTTCCCACATGCCACCTCTGACACACCTATCGTATGTTATAAACCCTCATAAAAACCACTGGAGTTTTCTTTATAGACTTCATTACAAGCAATTCAGCTGTGTCTCCTCCTGCTGTACCATTCTCACGGAAGGGCAAATCCACCGTTTGCAGGGGTGTGGTACCATTTTAGAGACAGGAGAACCTGCTCCTCTAGTTTGCTTTGTGACATTAAACAGCTCCGTGACGGAGCGGATCGCTCCAACTAGTTCATTGTCTAAATAACATCTGTGCACTTACTGGACAGAGATCTTCTCGTCAGCATCTGCTATGAACATGCTGCCCACCTATGGAAAGAGAGAGCATTGCACAGAAGGAATTTGGGAAAGATATTAGATAGCAAGAGACAAAACACGGATACAAACACATTTTATTTTGCTGTACTGTCCCTGACCAATGCTTCACCTGTCAAATCACAAAAAAGGAAATTTAAAGAAAAAAAAAAAAAAAAAGGACTGGATCTTGAATCCCAGCCTAGATTAGTTTGCCATTCCGCAAGAGGACAACAGAGACCATTCCCTATCTGCTTGCCCCAGGGTGGCCGCAGTTTTACCCAAGCCACTTCTGACAGACAGCTGTCACACTGAACTATCCTTACTTACAGGAAATTTTTCTGGTCAGTTGATCTCAGAATACAATTAAATCTCAGACTAAAGCAAAGCCAAACTGAACAAGGGGAACAGTGGATACTCTTTACAAGGAAGAAATTCACAACCGTTTTTGAAGGGTACCCCTCTAAAAATGCAGAGAGTGCCCACTGCAGAATCCAAGCTTTACTCCATAGCTAAAGTGCATCCAGGCTTGAGAAAGAAAACAGTAAAGAAACAACCTCAAAGACTAGTGAAAGACCAGACTATGTGCCACTATATTTTAGGCCATATCACCAGACTAGCAACTAGTTTTTAAAAATACATAGTAGTTTAAAAGGATTAAGAAGTTAAAAAAAATATTAAAAGTTTAAAATATGGTGATTTTTAAAATGAAGTGAACTAGAGTGAAGAAGATGCGGGAAAAGAATTTCAGCTATTAACACAAGAATAGAGATCTCGTCCTTTGAAAGAGCTTTCCCAGCCACACAACACACTCTTCAGAATACAACCATTTTAGTTGTATTTAGTTTTGATTCGTTCAATCCATCTCTACCTCCAGAACCCACATTCCAAACTCACACTTTTTAGAAACACTCTCCTGCTGAACTTGCATGAATGCAGCTTTTTAAGAACAGAAAACCACTTCTTCCTTGCTTACCATGTTAGTTAGGGCTGAGAAGAAACCAGTCTGATGCTCCTCTTCCTTATCCTTGTATTGCCTAAACAGAAAGGAATAAGGATGAAGTTTCAGGGTTAGAAATGGAACCAGGGTTACTTCACCTAAATCCCTACATGTTAGTCTTATTTGATAAGAATATAGGATGGAGGAAACTTCAACATTCAACAGCCCTTTTCAAGAACTCAAAAAAGAAGAGATGAACGGTATTGAAATATTTGTAAATGTTGCAGAGTTGAAGTGGGGCTACTGAAAGATGTGAAACTTCAGAGTTAGCCCAAGCAATTTGGGCTAACTCTGAAGAAAAGAGATCAAGTGACTTCGGAAATTTTGTCCTGCCCTGGACAAACAGTAATAAACCACATGAGCACACAGAGTCAGTAACTGCAAAACAGTTTCATTTCAATCATCATCCGCTAGAGATGAAATCAGAGTTGGGTCACCCTATGGCCAGCAGAAATCACAAGGACCTTTATGGTTCATGGCCTGGTCTTGCCTGATCCCACTTTCCTGGAGCAAGTGAAGAGACTGGAACTAGAGCAAGCAAAGTCAACAAATAGGTTGGGTACCTCAGATTTAAGCTACACTGCTTCATCTGGTACTCAAAGGGACTAGCAAAGCTCACATGGCCATTTATTTTGCCTGTCACACAGGAATCTGATCACTGACAACATAACATGCAAAGAAACCAACTCTAAGTTCTTGGGAAAGGGGAAAGGAATGAGCTAAGCAAAACAGGCCAGGATCTGAGACAGCTTTTCTCAGAATGCAGGAAGCTGGGTGGGTGAAGCTTTTTTCTGCTTTACTCTCATCATTTACTCTGTTAAGTACATCTACATGATTTGCTGATCTTGCAAGTCACCTGCATAACTATCACAGCAGACTTACAAAGGAATTAAAACATTTTTCTAGATATTTTGAGAACCCTACTGCACGAAAAAAATTCTGGAGTTTCTCAGGTGAAATTGCTGTAAGTTTCCAAATTTTTCTAAAGTACTTTCCTCTTAAGAAAACTTACATGTTTTATGCTGCTGCTTATGAAGCAGAGGCTAAGAATATGCTACCCTTTCTGCTGACTTTCTGGCTCTTCCTTCAGCAGCAGTTACTGCTTTCCACCATTTGGAAGAGTTTACATCTCCTAATTGTCTCTGATCTGGCATGTGGACAGCCCTGGATAAATTTGTTCGTTCGTTTTAGATAATGTTTCAGCTAAATCAATTTTTTAACAGAGAAGTTCTCAGCAAATTATTATCTTTTCACTTGTGACTAAGATTTTATGCAAAGTTCATACAGAGGTAAAATCTATGACAATAAAAACATACAATGGATATCTTCCCCTACAGCAAGATCTCTACTGAAGCACATCAGCCCAGCTGGTACAGATGCACTGAGACTTGCAACGACTGCATCGACTGAATCAAAGTACCTCAAAGCATAAGACTATTCTCTGCCTCTCCAGGTGCATCGAGGCTGCGAGGTGATAAACAAGTGCTTTAACACAAAAAAAAAAGTTTGTGAAAATGTACAGCAACTATGGTGCACTGAAAAACAAGACACAATTAGGTTTTACCTGTTATATTCCGATAAAGCCTGGGCAATTACAAGTCCCATTCCCTGAAAAAAAAGCATTAAAAAAAACTCCACATTAAAATCTCAAGGGAGAAAATCACACACTGAACACACATAACAATGCTGCCCCCCCAAGATAACCTAGCATGCTACACAGAATTTCCCTTGAAGCCGTTTGAACTATTAAGACGTGCTACGATACAACAGCATCATAATACAAAAACCTAGACAACAAAATTTAAAGTTATTTATTTAATTACTAAATTCAACAGAGAACATTTACTCTCCTTGGACCTCCAGATCAAAAAGCCTCAGTAAAGCATCAAGAAATTTAGAAGTAAGTTGGTGTCAGAGCAAGGACATTCAAAAATTCAAAACAAGAGTCATAGACACTAATAACCTTTGATTTCTTGCAAACAGCTTCCACCATTACAGAGCTACTAACAGTTCTCACCCTCTATTTAGCATGAAGCTTGCTTTTTACTTTATGCCTAAAGAGCAGCTTCCAAGTCTAGAACACACATAACTCAGTCTGCTGTCAATTTTTATCCAGGCCTGGATAAAAAACTCAGACTGCGGCTACAACCCAAAGTATGCTGCAGGACTCTTGACTCAGATACAAGCCTTCACTGAGTTACAAGAATTGACTTGTGGACTGGTAAAATCAATTGACACAGCACTGGAAATGAGATCCCCTTTGGCATAAATCATTCTGTGCCTCTTTGGCACATGACAGCAAATAGTGTACAGATAGTTCATGAATGCATAATAGATCAAGTTTAGCATGTTCCTCGCTACCTAGCTTTTTAAGCACCCCCACCATTTAACTGGTGATGAAACTGTCCAAATCTTGCTGCCTAACCTATTGCAAGAGCAGAGTTAAGGCTGAACAACCACTGTACTGGTGTTCCTTAGAGCAGCACTGCTCCGAGACCGGATACACCACGCTTGCATGCATTACCCTACAGCCCATGTAAAAGAGCACCCCCAGCAGCACGGAGGAATCAAGCCAAGTACTCACATTGAGCGTGGCCTCATCATCCACAATGGAGAGCTTCACAATGTAGGGATTCACTGACTGCTCAGGGTAGGGGGAGAAGGAAGAAAGAAAAATGGTTTAAAGTTCAGCCTTTGGGGAAAAAAAACACTATTATGCTTCCAAGTTTACTCAACCACCTGGGAAGAATCTCTGTCCTGTCCCATAAAGCAGAATACACACAAAGAAGCAGGAGTCACAGCACATGCTAAGACCACCACGCCTGGGACACCTTCTCCTTATTGGCTCAGACAGGCAGTCTCCTGATCTTATTGAGAAGAGAGGGAGTTTCTGTCCCTCCACCAGCTCATCTGTCAGTCTGAAAAGTGGAGCAGCCATCCTGCAAGCCTGTTATCAGTGACACACAAACAGTTTTGCAGCAGGAACAGGCAGTGAAGCTGGATGGAGCATTAGTGCTCTGCTATCTCCCTTCTGCAACGCCTTGCAAAGATTGCTTAAAGCAGCATCCAGGAAGGAAGGACAACATTATAGACTCATCTGCTGCTGGGTTAGAGATCAACACTTTGTTTACACCACTAAGAGCTGGAAGTCTCTGGAGAATATAAATGCCTTGAACTTAGCTGAAGAAAGCACACAGGCTCCATCTATAAAGAAAAATGCTAATAATTTAGGAAGCATTTTAGACTAGCAATGTACATTCTTCCTGGTTTATATGTGTCAGTGCAAAACTAAAAAAGTTGATTTTGAATCAAGACACAGAGGAAAAGTCTCATCTGCAGGCAGCTCATTTTGCAGGGAATTGGAGCTTGAATAATTACTTTTTTTGTTAGAGAGATTTTTTTTTTTAAATAATTTGAGTTATGCAAGATCTTTGGAAAAAACAAAAAAAGAAAAACACATGAACTTGCTGATTCTCCAAAGCTATGTCTCTTCAGCACCTGTAGTTGTCTCTACCAAGGAGAGGCAAGAGCACAAAACCAGACACGAAGGGCCACTGGATACACTATATGCTGCCAGACAAGCACATAAAAAGAAAATCCCACATTTCAACTAATTTCTTTCATCTCTGCCTAACAAAAGACACCATATGCAATTCTAGTAGGTTGAACATGAGGCAAATAAACTTCTGCCTAGATGTAATCAAAGAGTACATATTTAAGTCACTACCTGATTTTATGTTTTAACTTGCTATCCTATCAGCCATCCCTTAAAACACTGGGAAAGTGATCAAATAAATACTTTTTCTCACAGCACTTTCTTTCTCATAGTATCAATGCAAAAGTATTTTCTCTGAAATCAGGACTTGTATTAATAAATAAGCATAAAATATAGCTGAAGGCTTGAATAAGTATACAGTTGGAACAACTTCTGAAAATTATTAGGATTTCAACCACGGCATCCCTTTAAAGGTCCCAAGTAAAGACAGGTAAATCCCTAGAATAGAAGTTAATAAGCAAGCCAAGATCTCAGCAACACTGGTAATGACACCATGGAGAGATACTCTCCAAGGAATTTGAGAAAAGATTACAAAATTCACATCCCAAAAATATGAAAGAACATCCTGATGCAAAACACACTGGTATTTACACTAAAAACAGACACAAAATCATAGTCAGCTAATAAATTTTGACCCTTATTAGATTTTCTTAAGCAGCTGGAAACACAACAACCAACGGAGTTCAGACCAAAAGAGAACCTTTCAGCTGCACCACAGTTAACTAAAAAGAGAACTCCAGAGCACCTGAGGCATGAAAGTGTGCTACAATTCACTGGCAACCAGACAACCACCTTATTGACCCTAAGCGCCAAAGAACAGCAAATGAAAGCATCTACTCAAGGATAAAGATTATGGCTGCATTACTACAGGCTTGGCTTGTAGCACTGCTACAAAGAGCAGTGTTGGTCAGTTGTCACATAAAACCTTTCTGGGAGTAGCTTTCAGCCTTGCCAGAGGAGCTGCTCGAGGTGAAGTTCCCCTTGCTACACGTCTGCTTCAGCTGGATTGTATGGATTGCACTTTTCAAACATCAGCACAACTTCCTTTGAGTGCTCATTTTCAAGACGTCTTGGACAGTGTTCTCCAAAGCACTCGATCCCAGCTCAGTACTCCCAGAAAGCCAGTGCAAAGAGCCAAGGACAAGTCTTGTGCACTCACAATATTCTACCTTACTAAGGACATAAACTACAGTCCACAGGGATCCATGCCTCAGGGATGGGATTACACAGCTCTCTACCATTTGTCTGAATGTTGCAATGAGACCTCTGGTCTTCCCACCCTCAATAAGTAACCCTACTTATATATAATTCCCAACAGTTTTCCATCATAGCCATATACTGAAATCAAACTCCATGTTCCTGTTCCATGCTACCACAGCACAGAATGCTGAACAGAATCTGCAATTCATGATTCTGACATCACTGACAGAAATGAGAAATTGATAGGCATTACTCTGACACCAAGTGTAGTTCCTGTCCTTGCATATTCTCTAGGTCTATTCATAATTCAGAACAAGACCTATTATAAAACCAGGTAGGCTTTGAAACCTGCTCCCTCCTAGTAATTCTGTTGAAGGGGGGGTGTATTCCAGAACTTTCCTATTCGCTGCCTACTGAAGTATATTAAGATATTCCTATTTACGAAGAAAAAAAACTCTGGTCATTAAAGCATCATGCCTCATACAAAGAAAAGCCAACATTAGGTGTTGTTCTGATATTCGAAATGTTTCTTTTTCAAGCTGATGAATAACAGGAAAAAATGGAAATACACCATAAACATAAAAAGGATGACGAATAAAGTTCCTCAAAGAGAATCCATCAAAGAGACAGAAAGAGACTCCTCTTGGAAACACTAGCTGTGATGTTTCAGTTCACTCTTTGGTCACAGCTTCACCATCTCTTCTGGGGATCTGTGCTCTTTCAGTAAGCTAGTCAGGTTCTGAATCACAAATTCAGTCTGAAGCCCAGGATGACTGACAGCTCATTTTACTTTGGAGATTATGTATAGCCACACACACACACACACACACACGGAGACGTGGTTTGGCATAACAGTAACTCTTCCCAAAGGACCTTCCTCAGACTATTTCCACAAAGGAAATGCAAATTCCCTAGGTAGTTGCTTTCACCCTGGCACAGAACGAGCTGTAGGAATATCATACACATTTGATTATACACATACATCAGAGACAGACACAGGGAGCATAACACGGCTGCCTTGCAAAGCTTCTCCTGCTGCGTGCTGACGCCCTGATGCTACAGCGTGCACTGCTAAAAACTGTGCTGTGTGCTGCCTCCATAATCCAGGGGCCACTCTAAATTAATAAAATAGAGAGAAGTGATGTTTCTGTTACCCAGAACACCTACCTCATACTTTCTGTAGTTGACCAGCAAGGCCAGAAGGACAACAGCATCATACCCATGTTCCCTGCGACTAAGAGGGCTGGACAGGATCTGGAATGAACAATCACACTGTTCTGTTCAGGCCTGCTTCAGGAAGCTTGCAGTGACTCAGACAGAGCATACCCATGAAATGTATGTGTAAGAGGAAATTATGTCCTATCTGAAAGAGGATATTTAGGGTGAAGGGAGTGTCAGTGCCTCAAGGAAGTTCTGCACACAGAGAAGCTTATTTATCACAGAAAGGATGTGTGTAGGCTTTCAGGGCATAAAGGGCAAATATATTTCTCAACAGCACTGGACAGTATCTCAGTGAATCACCAGCACTACCTGTGCAAGTGTTCTAGGTTTCTCCAAGGCTCAGTTCCGCTGAAAAAAGTGTAATTTATCCAAGAGCAGAAAAAGAACTTGATATATCCACACTGCCTTTTGAAAAAAAGTTTCTCCAATACAGGAATTCTGTGTGAAATTAGCCCAGAATCTGTTCAGATTCTAACTGTGCAGAAATGTCTCAAGCAAAAATACTTTAAATAGTCAGTAGTGACTAAAAACAGCAGACTAGAGTAAAGGGGAGAGAACATAACAAAATATATATATATATGACTGAGCTAAGAATGGAAGCAACGACAGTGCCAGTGAACTACTTCACACTGAAAAAGCTGAAAAGCAAACACATCACTGAAGGTTCTCATTATGGAAGAGCTCCATAGTAGAAGGAAGAACCCTTACCTGTAAAATAGCTTCAAATATGCTGTTAATCATCACATACTCCAGGATGGTGTTCTGGCTAATGTTATCTGTCACCTGAGTACAAACACAAGTTTTAAAATCTCATTCAAAACCTCCACTGATACTGTAGCTGCCTCTGGCACACATTGGGAACAAGAGAGTTCTGCTCCCAGATGGACACATTTATCCAGAATCTCACACTTAGCAAGTCAAGGTGTAACTAGCAATAGAGCTAGACATGAAGTAAAAGAAATCTGTCCTGCCTCCCAGCCCTTTCTCTGCCAAGAAGCACCACCCACGGACTAAGAGCTCCCCCGTTCCTCCACACGTTGCTATTTTACACAGCTGCATGAATGACAACAGCCATCAGCTGTTGCAGGCTCTACACAGGAGGCAGAGAATGAAAAACAGGGCACACATGCTCCACTGAGAACCTTCCCACACGAAGAGGGCAGTGAAGAGCTCCCCCACTCTCACTTAACTCTTATCACAGTCAAAATAGTTCACAGTTGACCCTCACCAAGAGCTGATGAGTAGCCATTTATTACAACTTCCTCTTTCTTCACATCCTCACCGCTCTGGTCTACTCCACGCTTTCCGTCTTTCCTCAACCCTTCTCCCTTTCTTTCCATTTATCTGAGACTTCTCAAATATCTTTTTCCTTAAAAAAACCCACACCTGTGAATCAAATTGATACTTCCTCCTACCTTTCCCCTTTAGCCCCAGTCGGCACCTATCTTACAGGATGAAAAGCATCTGCTAGTCTGCATTGCATCATGGTTAGAGCCATCATGCATATTCTGGACTGACCCTTGTTCTCATTCACAATTTCTTTCACCTTCTTCAGCTTCACACTGCAGCATTCTGCTCAAGTTTTGAGACAGTTCCATCTCTCAGATGCAGCTCATATAAGCCCTTAAGTCATTATACAGCTGTTAATTACTCACTGTCACCAAGCAGAGAAGTAGCTTCAGACACAAGCTTTTGAGGCTTTCAGAACCTTCTGCACAGAGGAGGGAGTCCAAGCTCTCCATTAGGTTCTAAAGAACAACAGTCACATTATCTAAAAGTAGTATTTTAACTTACTTGAAATGTTTTTTATAAAAAGCTTTCTGGAAGATTTAAGTAGAAGAGCACCAATATAAAGCCATGTTATTCCGGAATCAATAACTGAGCCATTACTACTGCTACACAGGCCAGATTCATACTATTGCTTCTCAACACTGTTTTGTGTTAACTACAGTTTAGTGACTACTGGTATAACATCATGCTCATTTTCCATGAGTTTTCTCTAGAAGCAGCAGCACACCTCCAATTAACAACATATATACAAGTTATGATTAAAAATCTGATAAGCAAATTACTACTTAATGTTTTCCCCACATGTACTACAGTTTGTATAGAGAAGAAAAATTGCTACTCTTGTGGAAAGATGAAAGATATAACAAGAATTCAGCTTTATCACTGGTTACTTTGCCATTTCCCAAACACATTATCTTCACAATGAAGAGCATCAAATAAGTTTAAAACAGTACATGTGCTGACAGAATGTGAGAACACAGGGTATGACTCTCAGATAAAGATTAAGCACGAAGTGTGAGGTTCAATACTAAGTAGTAATCGCCTGTGACAGTCTCTTCTGGCTTTAAGGTCTCTTAACAACAGTGACTGCACAGTGTAGAACTAAAGGAAAAGAAAGTGCTCTGTTATACTACTGACCAACCCAGGAACCCCAAATGTCTGTGCTACTGGCAGGTACAGAACTTCAGGACAGCTACTTTTAGTAAGTGGCTCAAATATTTCCCCCCCACCCCCGAAGCTGCTTCCAGGTAGACACACCTGTCTACAACTCACTGCCCTTGCAACACAGCTGCTGTGCAAACTGCTCCTCTACATTGCCAGGGCCTCACCTTCATACATAGCTCTGCCTTATCAAAACCCACAAGCATGTTGATGATGTCAAACCCAGAAGTGGATTTATTCTTCTGATGGACACCCCGAATTAATGCACACAAAGTCTGCAAAGGGAAAAAACACAAGGTGAGATGCAAGGCAACACCTCCGACTCAACAGCAAAACCCACTGTGCGACCCTCTCCTAGCACTGGCAGATACTAAAATTAATACCGCCAGCCCGGAAGCCATACATTTTGTCTGACCTCTCCTTCAGCTCTGTCAGTTTTAAAGAGGATCTTGGATGCTGAAAACTCATTAAAAAATTGGAGAAGAATATATTTGTATTTTTCTTGTTCAAGCACAAATTTCTTTCCGGTTACCACACTGCTGTACCAAGTCAGACCAATAAACTGTGTCAACAACAAGAACCAGCCTTCCCACCAGAAAAAAAAAAAAAAAAAAAGTCTCCAAGTCTATTAGGGAGCTTAATTACTGCTTCATTCCCAGTTCTTGAAGATTACTGGTAATACACAAGTATCAGCACACTACACTTCCAGCAGACTCTCTGGAAAATTTATGGGCAGCAAATGACTCATTTGTCCTAAGAGAGGGAAATGTCTGGGGTGGGTTTTGTCATTAGGCACCTCTCAGGCCTGTGAAGATGGGAATGAGCAGGAATATAACCACTGCAGTTTTAGATTCCAGCTTAAATTCACCAGTGAGAAGTAATTAGTTTAAGATGTAAAGCTAGAGACAAAACAGACCTCATGGAATTAACAGACCTCTAGAACCATACGAAAGCAAAAAGGTAACGTAGACATCCTTTTTTTGGTTACTGTCAGAAACAGATACTGGGCTAAACAAACCTTTGGTCAACATGCTCATTCTCAAAAAAAGGATTGCTTAAGTAAGTTTTGTCTTCAGGATCACTTTCCACATTAACACAGTCTGATTAAGGGAACACTCTCCCAATTTGAGCTCAGGATGTGTTACCTGGTTCCTATTTACATGCATACGGCAGGATTCTTGTGACCTGCCCTAACTTCTTCCAAGAATCTGGATACAAGTTTAGAAATTCGGGGCTGGTCCAGGCTGCCTATGTAGCTATAACTACAATTTTAATAGCATCCTTTTAAAACTAACTTACAAAAACTAATTAAAACTAATTCTAAAAGTAACAATAAAACAACACAAGACTGTACCTCAGAGATGTAAATATTCTGGTTTAAATCAGCTTTTCCCAGCTCACTGCTGGTCCAACGTCTCCTACAGATGACTTCTTCAAACCTGAATTTCATATTCTGTACTCCTAAAGCTGAGATGCATTCTGCATACTCCTAAAGCAAATGCATTCACCAAACTATGAGAATCAGCTTGTGAACTACTAACACCAAATGTCAAGACTGAGGAGGGGAGTCTCCCACACAAGATACGGAACAGCAGAGCTGTAGAGCTTTGGTAAGGAACAACCCGCACAAAAATGGCTATTAATTCTGGGTGATAATTCCTCACAGCTTCCAATTAGGAAGTGTCCAGCTGGGGCAATTTCCTGCATAAATTTCACACTAACTTCTCCAGAGCTTTATTTCTTTTTTGACCCATATGGAAATCGAAAAAGGCAGCTGAAAGGAAGGAGAAGAGGTGAAAGTAAAACACAAAGCTACACAGCCTATGTACTTTTGAGACCCCAAATGGAAAGCCTGCAATGTGAACAACTGCCTTTGTCTCCTCACTGCCATCCACTTCATCCTCCATCATCAGATCCTCTTGAATTCTGAAACCATCTATTGCTCTGCCAAGAGTAAAGAAATTATGAATGTCTGGAAACTCCATAGATAACAAGTAGCAACCTCTCTGTAGACATCACTTCTTCTCAGTAGCAAAGAAACGAGCACAAGGTGTTTGATACGGGCAACAAATATCAGAAGCAGAAGACAGCATTCCCTGTCTCCCAGCATGGTACCTGTAATGCATTCACCACTCTGATTGGGTGCTCCTCACCCAGGGCCTGGATGCAGTGCTGAAACAAGCAGTTGATGTTATCTTTTATCTTCATTAGTTCTTCCCCATCCAGAGCCTCCAGCTTGCCTTCTAGATACTCCAGGTTGACCTGTCAGGTTAAGAAGCAGTTCATGCACATTACACCATCACCGACACCTTAGAAACAGAAATCCTTGCACTGTGACAGTCTGCCACTTCTGTTACCTTCATGAGAAATAGCTCCTCCCAAAATCTAGGGTTGCATTTACTGGGGTCCTCTGTCTGAAAGGAAAAGGAACAGACATGAGGGCAAATAAATCATTCAGACAGAATTTAAAGAGAGTCTGTATCATGGGTAGCTCAGAGTCAGCACCATCCACTGGATGACCAAGCAGTCTCACAGTACAGAACTCTGGCTACAGAGATTCCCAAAAACAAGGAGGACCAACAAGAAGCAGCTCTCAATTGGGGTGCCTCTGTTTATTTTCTGAATTGTTCTTTGAGAAATACTGGGAGAGCCATGACTTCCCATAGATGGTACGGTTCTGGTAAGCAACAGGACAAGAAGACATTTTCAGAGAATCACAGAATCACCAGGTTGGAAAAGACCTCTTAAGATCATCAAGTCCAACCCATGCCCTAACACCTCAACTAAACCGGCACCTCAATGGCACCGAGTGCCATATCCAGTCTTTTTTTAAACACATCCAGGGATGGTGATTCCACCACTTCCCTGGGCAAATAATTCCAGTATTTAACCACCCTTTCCGTGAAAAACTTTTCTCTTACACCTAACCTATATTTCCCTTGGCGCAGCTTAAGACTGTGTCCTCTCGTTCTGTCAGCTGCTGCCTGGAGAAAGAGACCAACCCCCACCTGACTACTCTTTTGGAAGAGAGTTCTGCATGACAGCAGGAGAGCCTGGAGCATGTGTCTACACTGTGCAGGCCTCACCTTGAGGAAAGAAATCCACTGAAAAAAACCTTCAGCATAAACTAAACCAACACAACACTTCAGAAAAAGAGATGCTCAACTCCTTACCGTGAAAATTTCATCATACATCAACACCACTTTCTCTTTCAGTGGCTTCTTGGAGGCTGAAGATTTCCGAAGCAGCCCACCTTTCTTCTCTGTTTGGGCCATGCTGTATACCCTGAAGGTAAGAACAGACAAAAAAGCTCAGAAAACTTGAACTTTTCTTCAAGGCATATCTGGCCTGCCTCAACCATGAAAGACTTTTTCACTGCACTGAAATACTAACAGTCTCCCACAAGCTGTAAGTAGGGGCATTTATAACTATACCAGACAAGAAATCAGATCAAAGGACCCATCTAGTCCTATATCCCATTTCAAAGACATGCAAAAGTCCACATATAGACAGAAATAGAATAAGCTCCTTATGGATAAATTTTCTTAATTCTTCTCTATTAGAAACTGATTAATGATCCAGACCAATGCAGTTTACATCTATAAAAGTATGTATTTTTTAATCTCATTGGAGGAATTGTGATACTTGATATCAAATAGGTACCCAGTCTTTTTTGATGCTGGTCTAGCCTCAAGGCCATCTGGTGACAAAAAGCTCCTGAAACCATTTGAAAGTCTTATCTGTTTAATTTGCTGCCTACAAAAGCACTTCAAATTCTGCCTTTGTACTCTGAGGTGGCACCCAACACTAGGAAAGCCTCCATAAAGCACTTCTGCCACCCTTGTTCACACCTACCTCTGCACTCTAGTATCCTTATCTGTGCTGGCTGCTCTGCAAATCAAGCCAGAGAGGAACCCCAGCCTCAAAAGCATCCCATGTGGTTCAGTTTTGGGAGGAGGATGGAAGACAGGGGACAAGCTTTACAGATATATATTTTTTTTTAACCAGATGAATTTCATGATCCATTTGACAGCAAAGGGTTTTCTAAAAACACAAAGAAGTTTTATTATCATTAACTGGTGTCTTACCGATTATACCATTAAAAAAAAATGTAGTATCCTTACTACAAAATGAGCCATTATGAAGTAATGTGGTCCTGAGCCTTCCATGAGAGAATCCACTCCAGGGGCTGAATGAGAACACACAACTTGCCACATATTCTCAACCTCATGTGTGATGCTACCAAGTGCAGCACTACCCTGACCTCGCAAATACACATTTATCTGCAATCACAGATTTTCCTGGCAAGCATCACAGCTTTAGCACTGTTCTAACCTCTTCCATCACTACAGAATCTCTGAAGTACTCAGCAAAAAAGGAATGCCATCCCTTCTCATACCCCTGAGCTCCTAGCCTTTGTCCCATACCTCCAAAGGCAATTACACACACAGCAACAGCATACCACATACAGAGGCTTGACTTAAGTCATGCTCCAGAAAAACATGGGCAGGCTCTTGTGGCAGTTGCACTCAACCATGATAAATTATGCATAGAGAGGTAAATTCACTGTTCAAATCTAGGATCCCAGAGCTTTCTGAGCTGGCAGCCATGGAGATAGCTTTAGATGTAGCCTCAATCCCAGACTGCCTGAACCCCCTCCCATAACCACAGCAGGTTTAGATCTGTCTTTCCCTCAAAGACCAAGTTCCATCAACTACTGAATACCAGTTCCAGATCTCCTTTACACTCTCTCCACTGCAGACAATTTTTAGCTGACTTACAACTATGTTCTCAGCTAGGACTCCCAGGCTTCCAGAGTCGGTTATTCAAACATCCATCCCTTTAGCCATAAATCTTGGTTCTAAGTGGCAGAAAAACATTTTTAGGCCTGGAAAAACAATGCTGCTGCAAAAGACCCTGCCTCAGGTGCAAAGAGAAGGAGGTTTGTCTGGATGGGAAAGGGTAGGACAGAGAGCAGCAGATCTCACAGCTGAAAAGCTAACATTTACATAGGCAGAGAGGTGTTCTGTCTTCCCACTAGAAAGGGAACCAGCTGGCTAGTTATGGGCTAGGGTGAGAATGGAAAGAGCCCCGAGACACAGTGACAGAAGAAAGCTTAGCAACTACTGCACCATAACCCTCTGTAAATACCAAAATTATTCCCATAGCCTAGTAGGTCTGTGTATCCAACCAAGATGGATGAAGGTTTCCAACTAACAAACAAAAAGGAAAACATTCAATCATCTTGATAGCTTCTCTTGTACAGACTTCACATTATTTTTAAACTGTCGTGGGAAATAAGACATTATTCTAATTAGAAACATAATTGGAACCACTGAGAAATCTATTAAAAACCAAATCAAGAGTGATGTCACTTTTAGCCTAGGAATACAAATCTTGGGCAAGATTGCACAAAACAATTTTCCTACTAGAACTGTAAGTTTCTGAACCTAAAACAGCTGCCAGCCCCAGCACACAAACACATCCATCAATGTGCTTCTAATTGAATTACAGCTAACGAATCCCAATGTCAAAACTAATAAACTAACTCTCAGTGCTTCTAGGTCAGCGTTCTCATATCAAACGTGTACGTGAATGGGACGGGATCAATAAGCTCTGCTTAGTCGCTGTACTTTCAGAGCTGCATTTTAACCCTTTTCCTACATTTACAGACAGACAGAAAAATCTAAATACCTCAAGACACAAAAGTTGAGCACCAGAAGGATGGCATGATCATGTGAAAATCCTAGTCTCTGTCAAAATGGGACTTAGGATTCACATTCTCTCAACCAAAGCTGCACAGAGCACATACAAAGACAACTGCTAGAGGCAAGGATTAAATAATGTTCTTGTTTATAATCTGCTATTCTACAAATGAGCATATGGAGGAGCAAGGACAGAAACCTAAACCTTGCCTTTCATGCCAACGCTTTATTAGGCTGTGTTTGTTTCACGACCTATGATGATCAAGCCATACAAATGGTTTTTTCTTTTCACTTTATGCAATTACATTTTTTAGATGTCATAAAGACAAACAGAAAACTGCATTTTGCTAATGGAGACCTTCCAGGCAGCTGCAGAAAACAACAGTTAAATGCACAAAACATTTATAAATAAGCTGTAGAGGTGTCAAATTATCACGATGCCGTGACATCTTATGAAAACGACACCGAATATCATTAACAATTTTCCTTTAAATATCCCATTTAAAAAGCATCAGTGCATTCTCCACATTTTAGGTTCAAATGGATAATTTATTCTGTCAATAGGTCATTCCCATTAACACATGCTGCTAAGTGAATCCTGCTGTATTCACTGACTGCACAGGAGAACTGCCCCTCAGGGCCAAGAGAAGCACACGCATGGGGATTTTTAGAACAACAAATACTTTGATGCGCAGCAGAAGATCCAAGATGCTTCATCTGGAACTAAAAGAAAACTTGACAGAGCACGAGTCTTGGCAGCTCAAAGGCAGGAAGATAAAAGCCATGGCAGACACAAGTTCAGGCAGACTCCTGCTTTATCTCTCATCAACCCCAGGATCAGCTGATCCAGTCAGGAAGAGATGAGCACATCCAACCATCCACCTCCTTTCTGTTTCATTCCAGAACTCATAACAGAGATTCCAACCAAACATATGACATTCCGATGAACACAGCTCTGTTAGCTTTTTGTTAGAGTAGCCACAGGGAAAATGAACCTGGTATTTTGAGTCTGAGATTTACTCAGACTTGTGCACATTGAAAACTGCTACACAATGCTGCACATTGTCACTCAGCTGCTGTACAGACTTATTAATATTCCACAGACCGTCTTTTAATAAAAAAATACTGTCAAGAGGATAACACTAATGCACATCTACACCATGACATCAGGATCCAAAACTTGTAACTTGTGTAATCTTGCATGCAACCCATCAAGCACAGCACTTTGCATTCAATTGCCTTGGCTAACAAACCTGAAAGTTTTCAAGATTATAAATGCACATACACAACCCCCACGTGCAACCAAACATGAATAAGTGTAGTTTTTTCAGTGCAGACCCCTCACAAAATATACTGCAACACTTCATGGCTAGACAAAAAGAATATAGATGACACAGAATTGTATTTTCACATACTGACTTACTTGGCAAACCATTTATTCCCTGCCTGGAAAAGGCTGTGCGAATGATGTGATCTGTATTTGTTTGTTAATGTCAAAGCCCTGAACCTCAATCAGTATTTATAAACACTCTGAATAAGAACTGAGATACTTCTGCTTTTAGAATCCAATGTCCCTTGACTTGTCAGAGCTACCAAGATTGGACTCAACTGTTCAAACATTTTAAGGCCAGCAATTGCCTCCTCCCTCTCTGAGTGTAGGCACCTGGGACTCAGTGTGATCATGCTTTGCCTTTCAAGATGTTCTGCAGGACATCACTCAAGATTAAGAGAAAGTTGTTCAAAAACTACCTCAATCATGCAGGAGGCAGGGATAAACCCCTGTCTAAAAGTTAACATACAGCTTCTAAAGCAATGTGTTATAAGCTAAGTACTCATTAAATTCTTCAGTGAAGTACCAGGAAAAACTTGCACTTAATCCACGTAATGAATCTGTAGAGTAAATACTGGACCTGAACAACAGGCAGTTAAAACATAGGTCCCAGCGCTCATCCATTGCTGGAAGCAACAGACAACCTGCACCTAGCACAAGAGTTTAAGAATCCCAGTGCACAGGGAGTGCCTGGACCCAGTTCCAGCTCCTCTGTTAAAACTCCCAGGACCATACATCAGCAGCCCAGCAGACCACTACTGAAAACAAAGAGAGCAAGAACACACAGGGCTAGATTTTGTCAAGGCTTTAGCAACCACCATGGCCAAATTTCTGCTATAAGCCGTTTTGCAGCTTATTCTCCATGACCTCTTGCGTTGGCAGCTACAGCTTGTGCAAGTACATCCACACTGCTTTTATATTCCATCCTTTGTTTACAACTTCATTTGTATATTGTCCATTGGAAAAAAAACTGCTCAAACTTTGCTTTCCTCTACAACTGTAAGGTGCTCAACCCACCACGGGAAACAGTAACACAGCATACAAGCTTTGGATCCATGATGCAGGATGTCCAGGTGCCTTCACGCAGTATGTAATTAGAAACATTCTGAGGGCGTGCTGACGACAAAAAACCTATAGAGATCCTACTTCTTTTTCTGCAGTACAAAGGAACAATCCCCAGCACAGCCATAGTATATATATTTTTGCTAGAAATTCCTTCCATCCCACTCAGAGCAGGGCAGTGTATGTGCTTCCACAGAGTAAAATCTAAAGTTACACCACTTCTGACCTATTTTTGCCCCCTTGAAAAACGGGAAAAGCAGCTTCCTAATGCAAATACAGCCACATACTACCTCCCATCGCACCTGCTTTAGCAATGATATAAAAGAGTAACATTTGAGCTACGATTTTAACACTTCATCCACAATTGCACTTAATTTATATCTGCCCAATTAAAATAACACCAAATCCATCAACTTCACACCACCAACTAGCTACGCTTCTTCCTGTTACGTCCATCCAGACAAGCGCCGCATGCTTCCACCACCATCTGTTCACACCATTTTCATATAAGGTAATTTTTTAATTTCACCACACTTTCTCTCTGTATTCCAGGCTACCATGCCCAGCTCTCTCACGTCAGAAAATTACTTTGGGTTTTCCCTTTCCGAGCCCTTTAGAACCCATCCCACATAGTTTATCATTAAATATTCTGCACTGCCTTTACACTCCCACCTAAAAGCTCATGTCACCTGCAGACTTTTTCAAATGCCTTCCTTCTGAAGAAAAACACTCTCCCTGTAACCTCCCCCTGCCCTTTTACCATGGGTTCAGCTGGTGGTGTGGATCCAAGGCCCATGCTGAATACAGTGCAGCTGCATGACCTCGGCTCTGACTTCTGAAGGAGCTGCTATGTTCTAAGAAGCTGCACAGTAAAGTCGTGCCAAGATAAGAAGGATGGAGCTGCAGAGTGGGTAACATTTCTGAGATACAGACAATCAGCAGCACAAGTACTTGGGAGTTAAAATGCAAACACGAAAAGGTGTAAGTTCTAAAAAAAAAAAAAAAAACACACCAAAAAAATAAGGAGCCAGAATATTGCAACTCAGCAACTCTGAGGCTGACCCTTCCCCTCCTGAGGGATGGCCGCCTGGTGTGTTAGCACGGGGAGGAAGCAGATGAATGTTTAGCCCAGCAGCTCATTAAAGCCCCACTGCTCCTTTTGTGCATGCTAGCCAATAACTGTTCAACTTTTTTACGCTATATATACCCTGCCCACAGTATCTCTTTGCACACAGCAAAAGTGCCATAAAAGACACAGTGGATCAACCTATGATTACTGGAAAGCCAAACTGATGTCCTTTCCTCCCCTCGAAATTCCTCTTCTGCATTTTTGTCACACTTCCTACGAGAGCTCAAACAGCTGGTGAACTGCAATCACCATGTATTGCAATGATTTAAATTATCTCACCGCTTTGCATATTCCACCCACCTGCTCACCCTAATTGGCTCTCATCATATATTCAGATTACAGGCTCTGCCGAGGAGCAAACTTTCTCACAACGACGTACGCAACAGGGTTTGACCGAGGCCGCAGCTTGCTCATGTAGCAAGTGCCTCTGCCTTCAGCATAATAAACACTGCAAGCTCCCACTGCTTTACCACTACTTGCTGCTCCCCTTTGCTTTGCCCATACAAGTGTTCGGAGAAGCGTGAGGTAAACCAGATAAATGGAACGATCACCGAACGCTCCTTCTTTTCCTATGAGTTAACTCGAGCCCAAACCAGCCGGCAGCCGAGGGACGGCGCGGCCCACGAGCAGTCGAAGGGCTGGGCTGCGGTAGGCCCCGAGGCCTCCTCGGGGCCGGCACCCGGGGCACGCACCGGGGCACCGCGGCGTTACCGGCGGGAGATGAGCAGCACCTCCGGCTGCACGGGCTGCGTGCGGCCGCTCCCGCAACTAACCGGAGTGGGCAGCGAGCGGCCCTGGCACGGGGTGCCGGTGCCCGGCGAGGCCCCTCGCGGTGGGGAGCGCGCCCCCCCCACGGAGCTCCCGGTGCGGCGGAGCCTTCGGTACCGGAGGGACAGCGGGGGCGGGCCCGGCCCCGCG
>VZTF01005809.1:369951-404149 GCA_013397755.1 Cnemophilus loriae
GGCGGGAGGGGGACCCGGCGGGTGCCCGGGGCAGCGCAGAATCCTCTCGGGCGGCGCTGGGTGTGCGGGGAGCTCTGGGTGCGGCCGGTCCCTGGGAGTTGCTGCCGCGGAACCGGCTCGCCGCGGGGGGAGGGTGCCCGCGAGGGGTCCGTGGGGGTCTCCTAGAGAGCCGAGAGAGCAGCGTGCCAGGGAGTAGGGTGCGGCGGGGCTCCGGGAGGGGACTGGGTGGCGGCTGTGGCTCCGTGCCCCGGCTCGCTCTGGTGCACGCTGTCGCTGACAGGATGAAGCTGCGGCAGGTCTCCGACTTGAGTGACTTCAGCCGAGGCCACTGGCTGCGGGAGGTGCTGTGCCGCGGAGAAGAGCCGAGCCACGTCCAGTCCAGCCCCGACGGGCAGCATCTCCTGCTTCTGCAGAAGTGCCGGCCGCCCACCCTGCCGCGGGTGGTGGCCTTCCAGCGCCACAGCATCGCTGGAGCCGACCTGGAGAGGAGCTGGCAGCCGCCCCAGCCAGCCCTTGTGGGACTGCTCTTCCTGCAGAGCCCTGTGGTACTGGGCTCCTGGGTACTGGCCTTAGTGTGGGAACATGGCCGGACCGAGCTCTGGCACTTCGTGGTGGCTGTGGGCTGGCAGCTGCTGCAGACACTGGAGCTCTGCCAGGGTGCCCGGGCACGAGTCGTCTCCATGTGCAGCCAGGGAGCCAGCCTGGTGTGGTGTGAGGAGAGGCCGCCGCTGGGTGCTCACTCGGACATGAGCAAGTGTGCCTTCAGGTTCTGTGTCTGTGCCCGTGCTCTGGAGGTGGGGAATGAAGGCGTGCGGCTGGGCACTGTGAGGATAGTCCTGCACAACAGCCCTGAGTACCAGGTCCTGGCCTCCCCCCAGCATGTCTTCCTAGTGCCTGCTGCTGCCGGCTTTGCCACCACTTCCAAATTCCTCCTCATCTGGCATCCAGAGAAGGCAGAGTTCACCATCACAGCCCCCTCTGCAGGCTTCGTCCACAGCAAGGTGCTGCGCTCCAGCAGTGAGTCAGACTTCAGGAAACTCCTGCTAGATTCTGTGGGCCTTCTCTCAGGTTTTGCACCTCTGGACATTCACACTTCCACTGTGTCCAGCAGTGGGGGTCTGCTGCTGGTGAGCACAAAGGGTTCTGTGAGTATCGTGGAGCCAGATGGGACACAGAGGCATATCTTTGACCTGGAGGGGGGCTCCCTAGCCCAAGGGAGTCCTGTCCGGCTGAAGACCTTTGGCAGCATCCTGGCCTGTGTGCTGACTGGAGTACTGTACCTTGTCGACCAAAACAGTGGAAGGCTCATAGAAAAGGAAGTCCTGAGCATGAAAGAGGTGCATTTCCTGGAGTCCCAGGGAGAGGACAACAGTATCCAGCTCCTCAGTCAGACTGGCATTTACAGCTTTAGCTTCTCCAAACCTGAGGACAGCAGCAGGCCTGAGCCATGCCTGGTGGAGATGGTGTTTGAGGAGGCCTGCAGATATTACCAGAGGAGGAGCCTCAGCAGCTCCAAGCTGACGGTGGAGAAGTTGAAGAAAGGTGGTACATTCCAGGCTCCTGTGGTCCTCGCTGCCATCCTGCAGCACAGTCTCCACCAGAAGCAGAAGCCAGCCCGAGGCCTACAAGACACTTACACCAAGCTGTTGAGCACAATGAGCCTGGAGCTGCAGAGCTACATGAGCCTGGAGCTCCTCAAGACTTGTGTGGTGTGCGCCCCAGAGAGTGAGGTGGAAAGCTACTGCAAGGAGCTGGTGGAGCAGGAGGTCAGCCGCATTCTGCAGTCTGACATGGACAAGGACAACTTGGCCTATCTGAATTCTGTCTTTGCCTCCTTCCCCAAGGCTGCCTGGAAGGCCACAAGGAGCTGCCTGCAGCTGCAGCAAAATGGGGACGGCCTCTTGGTAGCAAGGGCCACCCCAGAGGTATGGAAGAAGGTCCTGTGTCAGCCACAGCTGGAGGAGGTGGGTCAGAATGGGATGGTCCCACTCTTTGAGCTCATTTGCGCCTCCTTCCTGAAGTTCAAACCCAAGTGGTTGCCCAGCTTTGTGGAGCTGACCCAGCAGTACGTTAGCAACTCTTGGTCATACAGCAGCAAGGAGGGCCCAGAGGGCCGGGTGCCACTGTACAAGAGAGCACTGGGAGTGCTGGCCCGAAAGAACAAACATGGTGAGGCAGATGATGAGATGGAGCTGGAACTGCTGCTCTGCAGCAAGAGGCCTAAGGCCGTGCTGCAAGCTCTGCACCTTCTCATCCGTCTGAAGCAGTGGCAGCGGGTGGTGGAGGTGGCAGAGAAGTTCTCCAAACTCAGCCCCTTGCTTAACAAGGAAATATTCACCACACTGCTGGCTGAGTTTGCCCAGCACCGGGAGCTGGACCCTTATGTGGACAGACTGTGGCCGCTGTGCCCCGCTGAGCTCACTGCCTCAGACATCCTCACTATGGTCCTGCAGCACCTCCCTCACTGCCAGGAGGACCCAGTGCCTTTCTCCAGCGAGGGGAACCAGCTGACTGTGGGCTTGCTTAAGCCACTGCTGCAAAGGGTCGTGCAGCGTCCCAGTGTCCAGGATGAGATGTACTCTGATGCCCTGCAGAGCTCCACCTTCCCCCCTCCCACCCCACCCCGAGAGCACAAAATCCCCTCAAAAGCAGTGGCCGATGATGTTCCTCAGCCATCCATGGCAAGGACTTCCTCACCCTCAGCACTGTTACAGGATGACAGTGTGTGAAGGAGGGAAGGACAATGTGATCCCAAGCCCTGGGTGTACAAGGAAGGGAAAGCCGCATCCACCCTAGGAAATCCTACCTGTCCTGGCAGTACGGAAGCCTGCTCCTTTCTGCAGTGTCCCTGCAGCAGCATCTCGAAGAGCCTGTTGGGTGGCTGGGGTTGGGGGATCTCCTCTGGGCCAGGGCAGGCTTTCTGGCTACTCCTAGCAGGTGCAATTGTGTGTACCAGTGGAGGAGCAAATGCCGGGTGCATTTGCAGATGAAAACACTGGCTGCACTTCAGGACTACAGAAGTGCTCTCTACCCAAAGCACTTTGTTTTCAGTGTATTTGGCTCCTTTTTAACTCCACTTCTACTTCCCTGATCCTCTAGTACTGGTGGTGGAGTGGTAAGCACGCATACATGCAGTCTTTTCCCCCCCATTCTCTGCTCAGTGAGTTGGGTGGTACCTCCAAGCTCTGCCTGTGAGAAACAGGGCATGTTTCTTACAGCTGGGTCATTGAGTCCTGCTGCTTTGGGCTCAGTCAGATGCTAAATGCCAGTGTGGCACAGCTCCATGGCACTGGGGGTCCCAGCACACACGCTGGCAGCTGCAGCACTCCACACGTTGTCTCGCCACAGTTCCTCTGGGATCAATCCTGTAGCTGTGACTGATTGCAGCTACTTAACTGAAAAGAGCAGCCTAATTCCCTTATCTCTCTGTCCCAGACAGTACCCAAACTCTCTTCTGAGCTAAGAAGCTTGCAGCAGCCTGTGTGAGCTTGGGGCTGGCCCTGCCTTTCCCTTTCCTTTGTGGAAGCTTAGATTATGCTGCAGGACACTCGGGCCCTCTGTTCCCATCTCCTCTACCTTTGCCCTTTGCATACAAAGGGGCTTTGTCAGGGTTGTCTGGCTCATATTGTGCCTCTGTTTGCAAAATCAACGTAACTTGAGAGCAGTTGTGCAGGAAGATCCAGGTTCCAGCTTCTCGCGGGTGCCCTGTGCCTGGCCCCCGCCACCATGCGGGAGATCCTGGCTGTGGCTTTGTCCCTGCATTCTGGGCTGTGGTGTAAAGGAGCTGTCTGTTGCCTTGTTGGGCTGCGGGAGATTCACCTGCGTTAATCCTCTTGAGAGTGGTCTTAAGTGTGGAAGACAGACTCCTTTTAAAAATAAAGGTTCCTAAAGCAGTGCTGAGGTGGTGGTGGATGTTATGAGGGCACACACCCTCAGGAGGAGGACAGTCTTGTTTTGCTTCTGGTGAAAAGTGGCCAGGCTCATCTCTGGTGCTGCCCAGTGTGGCTCACAACTGGTACAGCTGGGCTCAGCATGCCCAGACAGTCCATTCCCTCTGTGGTACTCAGCTGCTTACCACTATGAAGCCATGGAGTGGTGAAGGCAGGAGTCTGCACAGGCAGGCTGGAGCATGTGTGCCACAGGGAAGGGCCATCCAGGCCGTGCGTGGCTGTGGCTGGGCCCAACAGAGAGTTGAGGAAGGGAGAATTTTTTTCTCAAGAGCTGCAAATTGTCCATTTTTTATGAAGACTAGCAACAGAGAGCACCTGGCTGGCCCAGTGAAGTCCTGCTGCCAGGCACAGTGTCAGAGCTGCCGTTGAAGAGATTCTTGTTTGTGAAACCACTGTAAAAATGTGGCAGGGTCTCCCCCAGATAAGGGCTTGGCTGTGGAAAGTCCCTGTGGTGGAAAAAGGCCTGGCAAAGAGGAAGAGAAAGTGCTGCAATGGTTCCCTAGAGACTGGCTGGTTATTGATGAGACTGTCCTTGTGGGGGGCCTTGTGCTGTGGGCATGGGGCAGCGTGAGTTTCCCTCTCACACAGTGGAGGCACCTCGATTCTGGCAGCTGCCACACACATGAGCAGAGGGAGAGTGACCTGAAAGGAGAACTGGTGGCATCCGCTGTGGGCATTTTGTAATGAGCTGTCCTTGCCTCCTCTCCAGGCAGCTGCTGGCTTTGCCTCACCCACCTCTCAGGGAGGAGGATGATGGATGGACCCAAACACCTCTTAGAGCTATGGCTCCAGGGACTGGAACACTGCCCTGGAGCAGCACTGAATGGCAAGCTGCTGAGAGCAAGCCCCACACCTTGGCAAAGGCTGTGCAGTCATTTGGGGGGGACATCTTCATTGCCAGTGCTGGGTTTGGGTGCACGGGGCCACAGTGACACAGTGAATGAGGGTCAAGCTCCCTGCCTTCCAACACTGGCTCTGCAGAGAAGGCAAAGCAGGGAAGAAGCAATGCCCACAAAGCCAGCAAGTGGAAACTCAGGCCAGCAGCAGTCCTGTGTGAGCTGGTGTCTCCGAGGCACAGCAAGGGAAGAGGAAGTGGGGAACACGATGCAGTAGGGACAGCCTGAGGCTTGGGAGCAGAAGCCTCCACGTATGGGCCCTAGACAAGCAGGAAGTAGTCAGAATTCTGGAGGCTGACGGTTCAGTGCAGAGGAAAATGAGACAACTGAGCTGAATGCTTTCCAAGGGGTTGCTGGATATCTTACTCCAGTAACCAGGAAGGGTGGGCATCCCTGGGGGAAGCAGGGGCCAAACCAATCGGAAGGACAGATTCAGCTGAGTGATAGGCAAGCACAGGGCTCTCTCTGCAGTCAAACTCTGCTGGGGGGAGACAGCAGGAGGTAAGGCCGGTGCAGCTTCAGATAACGCCCAAAGGAAAAACTAGCAATTAGATCGGAAGGCAACTGGACAAAGCAATAAAGCAGATGCACGTAGTGGAGGGAGGAGCTGGCCGCCCTGGCCCTCGCTCTGCTCCAGAAAAACTTGGACTTTGCAACAAAGGAAATGAATCAGGTTGCTCACCCTGTGCCTGACACGGCTTGCAGGGTGGTTCGTGTGCTTGCACCAAGGAGCAGCACAAAGCAGTACCTGAAGCCCCACCCCAAGGCTCTAGACCGAGGCACCCTTGGTTTATCTGTGCATGCAGCTCTTTCTGTGTAGAGCATGGGGTGTGCAGGGGTGGGCACAGAAAGTACCCATGCCACCACATCTTGCAGAGGGAAGGAGGTGTGGGCTGCAGATACCCCATAAACTCACTGGAAACCCACAGATGATACATACCAGGGTTGCCAGAGGTTAGAGCTGATGCACTGGGGACAGCTTGAGGTGGCACTTCATGGACAGGAGGCTCTTTGTGTGGCTTTTCCCAGGGAGGGACCTGGCACTCACCCAGTCAGAGGTGCAAAGGGCTGCCCAGTGAGGGAAACATCACCCAGTCTTGGTGACACTGAGCAGTGATCCTGTATGGACCCATAGTCTGGCTGTGGGCAGGGCACATTTGGGAACACCAGAAAGAGCCCTCTGGTCCTGGGCACAGCCTCAGCTTGTGCCAGCAATGGGGAACCCTCCATGCCCCGAACCCCTGCATGCTTCCATCACAGCTAGACCTGAGGAGTGTAGTCACATCCCACAGTGCACACAAACACACCATTTATTGTTTGACACCAAAACTTACAGCCTTGGAAAGAGGCAGGCTCCGTGCAAAAATAAACAGTCACATTTTTCAAGTGAGGGGGTCTGTCCATTTCCTCGTCCATCTGCAGGTGACAGGGGCTAATACCTTGTGGAAGGCCTGGGGCTTTTGCAGGAGTTGAATGTGGGTGGCCTGCAAAACCAAGGTCACCTATGTCACCCCCAGCCACAGACGGGAGCAAGGGACAGCTCAGGATGCACTGGGATGGTCAAATATCATCCCACTCCTATCCCCCAGCCCCACAGGAAATAGGGTATGGAGACAGCTTCCCCCAACCCACCACTTAGGAGACTGGGACCAGCAGCACCTCCATACTTAGGAGTGTGGGAAGATGATAGGGGACCCCACAACTGTGTGCACTACAAAAGTCCCACCTTCACGGCCATCCCCTGGTACCAGCACACTCCTTGGTCTGCACTCACCCTGGTCTCCACCCCCCTCCCTCTGTCCACTGACCCCCGTCGTACTACAGGGGCTGCCCCCCCACCCCACAGAGGGACCTGGAAGTATAAGTAGCTTACATCTCAAAGTCTTCATTTCTAGAGGAGAGAAAAAAGAGGGGGCAGTGTTAGTGGGGCAAGAACATGCCTTGTGGGACAGCCCAGCATCTCATGGTGTGACAACATCTCCCATGGGTCACAAAAGGAGAACCATGTAGGCTTCAGGGTGCTGTGGTCCCCTCCATCCTGGCTGCCTGATCTGAACCAAGAGCACGGGCTCTTACAGCCCCCCAGAACTCAGTGCTCCTTCCCCAGGCAGGCAGAGCAGGGCCGCACGCTCAGCAGCACCCAGCTCCCTATGCCACAATTTCAGTTCCTTGAGATTCCTGGGCAGCTGAGCCCATGTCTCCAGCCAGCTTAGAGGGGTGGCAGGAGCTAGGGAACCCCCAGCACACCAGCTGCACCACAGGGCCACAATGTAGCCCTCAGGAGTTGGAAATCCAACTGGAAACTGCTCACTACCCTTAGGGGTCAGTGCCTGTGCTGCTGGTGGAGCTGCCAGGCAGAGTGTCCCAGAGGGCTGGGGGCCAGCCCCAGGACACTGGTGGCCACAGGCGTGTGCGCAAGCACTGCACCCTCGTGGCAATGCCACCAACCACATAGCACGTTGCATTCTGCACAGCATGCAGCTGTGCTGTGCCAGTGCTCCAGCACAAAAATGGTGCAAAACAGAGCGAGTCAGGTGGTGGACTCAAGCCAGGCTGGGGCTGCAGCCCTGCCAGGCTCCTTCCTCCAAAGGGGATGCACCTTTGTCTGTCCAAAGGGAAGGTTCAGAACAGGCAGAGAAAAACTCTTCTCCAGAACATCTCCCTCCTCAGAGGCTGAGGGCCCTAAGCCACCTCTCAGGTTCTCCCCAGCCCACGTTACTTTAGCATGAGCCCCACAGGCTACCACAGGACATGAAGGGACAGGTGGCAGGGGGACCCCAGACCCAGTGTGGTTACAGGGGGTGGGGCTGTTCCTCACCTGTACACATCAGCAATATCCATGCGGCGGTAAAACTTGGCAAGTCTGACGGCCAGGATGATGCTGGGCAGCAGGAACAAGGTGCACCAGCCCAGGCTGAACCAGAAGGCATTCTGCATAGGGTGGAGGAAGAGCCATTAGGTCCAGACAGCGACTGGGAGCATCTCTTTTGCTCCCAGGGCTCTCCAATGACCACCCACTCCTTCTCAGAGCCTGGCTTTTCCTCTTAGCCTCAGCAATTTCCTGGGGAGAAGCTGAGCACTGCTTCCTGTGCATCCCTTA
This sequence comes from Cnemophilus loriae, assembly GCA_013397755.1. NCBI lineage: Eukaryota > Metazoa > Chordata > Aves > Passeriformes > Corvidae > Cnemophilus > Cnemophilus loriae. The sequence goes on from VZTF01005809.1 coordinate 377,898, forward strand.
TCCTGTGCATGAGGAGGACAAGAGGACCTCACTGCCACCCCACACACGTATGTCACTCTATGCACCGCTGCCCCACTCACCACAGAGTCCATGATATAGTCACAGCCAATGACCTCCACATCATCCAAGGACTGAGCTATGGGCTTGCAACGTGCCACATCTTCTGTCAGCTGGGGACATGGTGGGAACAGCATATGTCAGCATCCACCAAGCCCTGCAGCTCATCCTCCCCTTCTCTCCACCTCACCAAGGAAAGCTCAGCTTACCCCGCTCTTGGCCCATGAAATGTAGGTCTCAAAGAAATCCAACAGCTGCTCCAGGAAGGCCCACGTCTCCTGGAGGGGCAAGCACAGAATGGAGATGTTGCACCACCAGCCCTCTCCATGCCCCCTGTCCCCTCCATGTCAGGATCAGGGCTCTCAGACCACCTCAGCCCAGCAGCAATAGGGCTGAATGCTTCACCCCACCCCAGTCCCTTGTCAGAGATGCCGTAAGGGAAGGGGGCATCCAGGGGTGCAGGAGACGCCCAGGGAAGGCAGACAGGATGAGCAGCCAGACAAGGTTTGGCTTCCCTGTATAGAGGGAGGTCTTGGTGAGGGGGTCCAGTCCATGTGACCTGGCAGCAGGGCAAGGCATGCTCACATTCTTGATGATGTTTGGCATCTCCCTCTCCAGGAACTCCTGGGTTTTGCTGGCTTTGTCCAGCGCAGCTGTTGTCTGTCCCTGAGGTGAAAGGTACTCTCAGCAGTGTGATCTAAATGGGGTCTCTGCGCATCACCAACCCCGCACAGCAGCAATCCCTGGGGCACAGCCTCTCAGAGCTGTGATGTTCCCAGCAGTCACATGCTGGTAGTGCCAAGTACCTCAGGTGGAAGGAGCCTGCACCTGGCGGGGCCCATGGCCTCCCTCCCTCTACCCCATGAAGAGCCTGTGCAGCACATGAAGAGTCCCACAGCAGCCACCAGCCTCCCAGACTGCAGGTTAGCCCCACCACCTCCACTGCAGGACCTCAAGGGTGCTTTGCAGGGTGCCTGGGACTGGCGTGCACTCCCCTTGTGCAGCTTACCTCTAGCTGAGCAGCCGCACTCTGCACTGAGTGGATGTTTTCCTTCAGACTTTGCTGGGGATGGAGAGAAGGGGGGTCAGAGGTACAGACCCCACAGCTCAGACAGGACCCTGCCAGCAGGGTCTGAGCTCTAGGGAAGCCCAACCCAGCATCCCCAGGACATGCCCCAGCATCGCTCACCACTGGCCCAGAGAAGCTCGCCTGCATCTCCTTGTCCAGCTTCCTCAGTTCGCGAGCATTATCTTCCAGGTCCTTCTTCACGTCTGTATCCTGGAAGAGCCACAGTCAGTAGTGCCCAGCTCTGTGCCTCACCGCAGCCAGCTGATGGGCCAGGCTGGAGAAAAGAGCTGGGCGAGAATAAAGGGCCTCCCCTCAACACCCGGCCAGGCACAGAGGAGCCCTGCAACCGGTGGCTTTGGAGACAGGGTGGCCATGGCCCAGGGCTGTCATAGTCTCTCACCGCTTTTTCTGCCAGCTGCTCCAACTCTTCAGCCAGATCCAGGAGGCTTCCCTGGGTCACATTCTGATCCAACTGGAAAAGGCAGAGACGGAGCCATGAGAATGAGGAATGGGGTTCACCAGGGGAGCTATACCCCTTCTTTGTGGGGTAGAGTGGAGCCAGGGCCTTCTGGGCAGAGGATGTACCTTGTTACCCTAACGGTTTACACAGATGGCAGAGGACTCCCATAGCAGCAAAAAGGAGAGAGCAGTGGACCTCCTCAACCCATATCCAACCCCCCCGATCCCAACACCAGGCTGCACCCAGCACACCTCCTCCAGGGTGAGGGTAAAGTTGGGGGGCTGTCCGGCCTGACTGGCGTTCAGCAGCAGGTCTTTCTGGCTGTGGCTGAGCAGGGAGATGGGGCTTAGGGTGATGCTCATCTTCTCGAAAGCTGAGGAGATGTTTCCTGTGTACTGCCAGAGCAAAGGGAGCCGTGATGGGACATGTGCTGGCCCCTCACTGTCCCCTCAACCCTGGGTCTGGATCCCTGCCCTCCAGACCCAGAGCGTGGGGTCTGGATCCCCCTTGCACCCCCATGCTCACCTGGCTGATATTCAAGAGCTCATCCAGGGACACCCTCTGGTCCAAGTGCAGAATTTGCCACAGGGGAGCATCTTCCTGGCACTGCCTGCAGGATGGGGGCATGGGGTTGAAAACAGGGCAGGCAAGGGCCACCCCCTCCCAGAAGCATGTCCTCACCTGCGCAGGTAAGTTGCACCTTGCTCCTTCCCTGCAATCAGTGCCTACCCACAGCTTGGGCAGGTAGGACAAGCTGCCCTGCTCTTGGAGAGCATCTGAGGGCATTGAGCAGCTCTACTCTCCCCAAAGACACAGTGTCAGGGCTGGAACCCACCTGTATATTTCTGAGAAGTTTGTCGTGTCACCCTCCAGGCCCAGCAGCTCTGAGAGATTGAAGTTAGGGATCACACCAGGGGTGTCCAGGAGCTAAGGGCAAGGAAAGAGATGGAGAAACTAGACATAGTGAAGGGCAGGACACCTTGGAAGAGCATCCTCAATGCCCAGTGCTGCCTCTGCTCCACCAGCAGCCCTCATTTAGGCAGCAGTGGCTCCAGAGAGGGCTGTCTGCCCACAGCAAGCTTACCTGGAAGAGCCGCTGGTTGTGCCAGGACTCACAGAAGAACATGTAAATGTTCCCCCCCAGCACGAAGGTGATCATCACCAGCAGCATGAGCAGCCAGGAGAAGATGAAACTGAAGCCAACCCCTCTGCCAGGACAGAAATGCCATCAGTACCCACAGCCCTGTGGCCCAGCACTGATGCTGGCATTGCCTCCAGCTCGCAGAGCCCAGGGGCTGCACACCCCTCACCCCCCACAATTGTGGGAACACCACCCTTCCCACAAGCTCGTCTCTGTTCTGCCTTCAGCCCCCAGGGCATGACCAGGCTCTACCCTGGAGCGTGGATTCCAGCATAGCTTCCCACAGCCTTGCAAGCCAGCACTCCCCTCCAGAGCTGCAGGACCACACACACACTGCCAGCCCCTGCTGTCACAGGGCAAATGGGCTCCCCTCGAATGCCTCTCACCAGCACTTTGTTTGACCTTCAATTTACCACCTGCACGGGGAGTCACCATGGGGCAGGCCATTAAGCTGCAGTAATATGATGATTTAGGAGTTTGAGCATTCCCAGGCCAGCCCTGCCCACCCATCCCACCGCTCCCACACACGTCCTTGGCAGCCAATTGAGCCTCACGCCATAAAGAAGTTCCCGCCAGCATTGGAGAGGCTGCTGCGCTGTGTGGGCAGCACACCTTCCTTCAGCCCCAGGGGCCCCAGCAGCAGCCCAAAAACGTTGCAGAGGACCACCAGCAGCACCATGCAGCACAGGAGGGCACACACAATCAACCTGGGGCAAGACAAATGGCCAGAGTCAGGCAGCAGAGCCTGGGACCCCGAGCAGCAGCTTGCAGCCCACTGGCTGCCTTCATGGGGAGGAAAAAAGGTCCCAGGCATCACAGCAGGGAAGGGGCATGTGTGTTTGCAAGGCACAGTTCTGACTACCCTGCACCCACAACCCCACCACCCAGCAAGCCTCTACCTCCAGCAACTGGAAGAGCAGGAGCCTTAAAACTCTCCAGACAATGGAGCCGGGGACACAGCCTCTCACCCACCTAAGCCCATCCCAGGTGATGATTGGCTCCCTGTACTCCTCCAGCACTGATCTGGCATTGTTCACAAAGGCCTCAACTTTTTGCTCCACATCTCCAAGCGGCAACTCTTGCTGCAAGCTTCTGATCTCCTGCCTGATGAGGCCCAGCTGGTCCTGGCTGTCTGCAAGGAATGGGAACATGCTGGCACTGTGAGCTGCGGCCCAGGACCTGCAGGGCAATGGGGACTCAGGATAGGAAAGGGGCAGTCATGGCCAAGGATAACATTGGCGTGATGGCTCCTGGGGACAGCCAGGGCTGCAGGGAAGGCCTCCAGGAAAGAATGGCTTGAGATGGGAGTAGAGAGCCCTAGGAGAGGGAGAAATCAGCACACAAAGCCCTGCTTACTTGCCACCACTTCCTGAGACTGCTCCTGCACCTTGCCAGAGATCGTGTCCAGCGTTCTGTTAACCTGCATCCAGGGGAGCATAGCATAAAACTCACATCCCTGCCTGCAATCCAGGGCTGAGCAGCACATCCCTTTGTCCCCAGATCCTAGTAGCACAGAACAGCCAGGCTTCCCACAGCACCCAGTCCACCCTACCAGTGTGCAGAGATGGCTGGGACAGCAAGCAGACTTCTGGCCAGCCCTTCCCTCCATGTCACACACTGAATTCCTGACAGAGCTCTTCCCAACCCACTCCCCGTCATCACAGCCCCAGCAGTTGCAGGAGCACCCAGCTTTGTGCCTGGGTGAAGGGGACACCCCTTACCTTCTCTAAATCGGTCACTATGTTTGAGTCAGAGACCTCACGCAGTGCCTCCAGTTGCTGCTCCACACCTGGGATCTGTGGAGAAGAGCCTGGAGTGAGGGAGCTGTGGGGGCTGGGGCAGGGGCTGCTGGGGCCTCTCACCTACACCCTGCCCCTCCTCACCGTGCTGAAGTTGGCAGTGAAGGTGAGCCCGTCCAGAGACACTTGGCTGCAGGGGTGGCCACAGCTCTGCAGGGTGCGGTTGAGCCCATCCCGCAGGCTGGCCAGCTGCTGGCTGTAGTTGCTCTGCAGCTCCTCGAGGTCTGAGCGACTGATGGCAATGCTGCCATAGGTGCCCTTCAGCATCCCCATCCCTGGGGAGACAGCAGGGAGCTCAGGGCCTCATCCTGCCAGTGTGGCAGGGACTCGTTCTCACCCAGCTGAACCTCGGGAACCCATGAAAAAATGCAACATAGGGTGTGGCTGGGAGGCCAGAGGGATCCACCTCCAAGGGAGCCTTACCCAAACATGCACCTACCCCAGCTCTAGGTTCCACCATCCCCTTGAGTCCCCTGCCAGCCTCCCAGTGATGCGGCCAGTACCTTGCAAGAGGCTCTGGAGCGATCCCAGAGCCCCATCCGTGCTGCTCCTGATGCGCGAGGTGATCATGCTGCCCAGGTTGGGCCCAATGTCTGCAGACGTGGGAGAGGTGGTGTCAATGACACTCCCAAGGTCCTGGGGCTTGCAGGAAAGCTGGTGAAAATACTGACACCACCAGCATCCCTCCCTCACCCACCCCCGAGGTGGAGGGCAATGGAGATATCCCCACCCTCCCACCACCTGCATCACCCTTCCCAGAGAGGAGCCTGAATGGGGAAAAGCAGCAAGTGGAGCAGAGCTGGAGCTTGGAAGAGCCTCCAGACCCAGTCTCTTTAGATATCCCCATAAGAACCAGCCCAGTGGCCCACAGGGTCAGCAACCACCCATAGGGCAGAAAGGCAAACCCACACCACACCCCCACTGTCCCAGAACCCCTGACCCTGGAGTAGCTCATCACAGGGCCATGGGGATGCTCCAGCCCCTCCCGTTGCACACCCTCACCTTGGAGGCTGCGGTTGGTGTAGTCCAGTGGGACGTTGCTCTTGTTGATGATAAAATCGACTTGCTGTAGGGACAGAGATGTGATGTCAGTGAGGGTGGGGACCTTTCTCTGCTGCCAGCCCCTCTGTTGCCCTTCCCCAGGGGGGCTATTTGGGCTGCTCCTCCCGCCTGGCCCCTTGCCTCCCCCCCAGAGTTGCAGGGGGACCATGCGTGCCTGGGGGATGGAGGCCAGGTAGATGTGGACGTTGTGCAGAGTGTTGTTCACATTGGGGAAGGCGCTCTTCACAGCCTGGGAGAAGCGGGCATTGCTGATGAAGGCACAGACACCACCAGCCCTACAAGGGAAGGGTGGCAGGGTCAGCATGTGGGGACCTCAGTCCTAATGCTCCCCCCAGTACCCTCCAAATCCACCCACACAGACCCTAGCCTGCAGGGTCTGGAGCACACCAGTGAACCCTGCTTCCAGTGCATCTCAGCAAGTGCCCTGCACTGAGAGACCAGAGAGGAGGGACACGGGAAACTGAGACACGGGGGGAGCCCAGTACGCCGTGGGGAAGCTGTCGGGAAAGATCTGTACTGTGCCAATGCGCAGCCCCCCGGGGCCTGCTTCCCACTGCCGCCGCTTCCTCTCCTTTGTCCCGCTGTGCCAGGATCTACTCGTGAACAATGGCAGTTTCCTGGCATGGCTGTCAAGCGCCGGCATTTCCAGCCACCCCTGGGTTCCATCCGGAGCCTCCCGGCCAGCGCACTCACAGGAGGAAAGCAGAGACCAGCAGGACAGAGGTCCAGAGCGCCCGGCGCCGGCAGCGCATCCGCCGGCCCTGCTTCTGGTACATGCGGCCCCCGCAGTTCCCACAGCAGCGGCAGCAGCAGAAGCAGCATCCCACCAGCGGCACGAGGATGATGAAAAGGACTCCAATGGCCACGCAGATGAGGAAACCCAGTTTGTAGAGCAGCAGCTGGGATAGGAAGAATGAAAGGCAGTGTAACATTGCTGCCTCTGAAGGCTCTTAAGCTCTGAGTGCCCTGTCCAGACCCAAACAGACAAAATGGGTCCCCCCAGGGAGCAGAACATCTCCCCTTGCTGCTGCCTGGCATCCAGGGCTCAGCCTCAGAGCAGCACCCATCAGCATCCCCCAGTCAACAGTGGTCTGGGGCTGCCGGCTCCCTGCTCCAGCTGCCTGCTCACCTCGTGGATGGCTTCCCAGTTGAACTCGCTCTGAGGCTGCCCAAAATTAATCAGCTCTGGGGGACAAGAAGCACAGAGGGCTGTGAGCAGGTCCTGGGCCCTGTGGGGCTCTCCAGGAGGGCTCCAGACCATGCTCACCCCAGAGAGGGGCTCCCAGCCCCAGGCATCACCTGCAGCTCAGACCAGCTCTGAGTATGGCATTTTTCTTCCTTCCAGCTGCCCTCCCCAGCCATCACATCACCCAGCATTTTTGCACCCGGGAAAAGCGCTGCCAGCCCCCAGGCTCTCAGGGGTCCACAGAACAAGGGGGTTCCTCATCCCAGTGGGCATAAGGGCCACTGCCCTGGAGCTGCCCTCTTGCAGCCCAGCCCTACACAGATGCCCGAGGGCACTGCCAGTGTGGAATGAGTACTGAGGCAAAGGCCCAGTGCCATGCTGCCTCTTTCATTTCCAGGGCTCTTCCTGTTTGTGCCCCATGCCCTCATGACAAGCCATGATGGCACATGAGAGCATTGATTGTAGCCTGGTATCTGCGTGACACAGCTCCACAAAGCCATCGAGGTGTGTGCCAGCCACACCTTTGCCAGCATGTTGATGGTAAGGGCTGAAGCCAGTGAAGGAAGAAGCACAAGTGCCAGCAGCCAGAGTGGCTTTTCCCTCCAAGTGGGCAGCATTTGCCCTATGAATATCGAGCAGCTGCAGGGTCCTGGTATCACCTAGGCAAACCTGCAACTGCTTCGGGACTGAGCAGTGACAGGAGCAAGGGCAAGCACTGGCAAGCAGGGCAGTGCACAGGGAGAGCACACAATGTTGCCACTGGCACTGGGACACACTGCTCTTGGTGGCCAGCAAGCACAGAGCGCTGCAAGACAGGCAAAGACCCTGCAGGCGGACTGGGGTTTGCTCTGCACATTTTTTGGGGCCTAAGATTAAGATACCTGGAGGGAGGATGGGGCAGGAGTCTGTAAGGTGGCACTACCACTAACACCTGTCCTGGGGCCCAGCTAAGATAGCCCCACAGTTGTTATGGGACATGAGCAGGACACAGCTGGCAATCCTTGGGATCCCACTCCTGATTGCCCCAGCCATATCCGACCTTACCCAGTACCGCAGTGTTTAAATGCTGGATGGACAGTTACCACTGCAGGAGGGCTCACGCTCAACGGGGACCCTGCAGCCCCAAGCAGCCCCCCCACACCACTGCCACCCCCGCGCCGCCATGCACCCACCTATGGGCAGGAGGTTGGGCTGCACCAGCCGCAGGAAGCCGTGTGCCATTGTCACCAGCCCCGGCGTGCTGCTCCCCGGCGCCTCGGGGCCAGGGCCGTACGTGGGCTTCCAGATGTTCCCCAGCTCCATCGCGGCAGCTCCTGTGGACACCTGGGCACCGAGAGGAGCTGTCGGTGTCGTCGGGGAATGGGACCACCCAGCCTGCCCTGCCTCCGACCAGGAAATGCAGAGAGAAAAAATCAGGCACCTGGCAGCTCCTGCCCGGAAGGAAAGAGCTGCGGGAGAGCACCGAGTAAGGATGGGGAGTCCTGTGAGGAGTGGGGTGGGAAGCCAGGCAGGAGGTGCCCACGAGGGACCAGGGGGGCTTTGGGGGATGAAGTGGATTCAGAGCACTCACCCTGTTCTCTGACACCTCTCTGCACCTGCCGCAGGGTCCGGCCGCACAGTGCCAGCGCCCAGGTCTGTGGTTTGTTTAAGTTTCAGCGATGATTGCTGACAAGCTGTTTGCCTAGGCAGGCGGCGATGCCGGGATCGCCCCACCCTGCCCCTTACAGCTCTTGGCACTCGGCCACCTCGGGCCGCCTCTCTATACCGGGGTCAGGGTCATCACCGACGTCTCCCGACCCAGGCATCGGGAAGAACCCCTGTCCTCGCCCTCCGCTAAGCTCCCGTGCCCATGCTGGTTTCCTCTTTCCCCAGCCCAGGAGGTGGGTGGCCTGGGGTGATCCTGAGGGCAGCCGTCCCGCCCGCTCCGCCCCTTCGGGATGCGTTGAGCCGTTCACAGTTTCCACATAAACCAGCTGTAGCCACAGAAGCAGTTTTTGCATCTAAAAACCTTCCGAAATGGGGCACTGCGGCAAACCCGGCATTTTTCACACGCGCCCCGGTCCCCCCAAGCGGGGAACAGCCTCAGGGGCTCCCAGACAGCATTTTTTCTCCAAGGCTGGGCGCCCGCTCGGCTCCATCCTCACTCCCCGCAGAGCTTTCCCACGCCGCGTGGCTCCATCCCCCGCCCCGCCGCCGGAGCTCTGGGAGCCGCAGTCAGGGGCAGGAGCGGGGAGGGGCTGGGGTTGTAGCCCGGTTGTACAACGCTCCCGGTTGTACCGCGGACGCACCCTGTGGACGAGGGGCAGGTGCCCCGGGGGTCACGTCCCGGCGGGCGGCGGCGGGCGGAGCTCCCCAGCTCGGTACAGCTCGGCACNCCTCCTCTGCCGAGGGGGAGCCCTCCGCCCCACCCCTCCCCGCTGCACTTTGGCACTCCTCCTCCACCCGAGGGGCACCCCTGCTCCTGGCCCCAGCCCACCCTGACATCCTGCATCTGCCCCAGAGACCCCGGCCCCCGCCCTGTCCCGCATGGGAGAGCCTGCTGCCCACAGGCCCTCTGCCCCTGCCCAGGGGATGCTCCCTGCTTGCCTAAGAGAACCAGCGCTCACCCCACCCTGCCGCAGCCCCCTAGCCGGGAGCCTGCCCCTGCTGCCCACCTTGCCCCTATGCCAGCCCTCAGCTGTGCCCTGCACTCCCCACCTCCTGCCCCGGAGTAGCTGGAGCTCCCAGCATGGTCCTTGGCCCCTGCCGTGTGTCCCTACATGGGACACCACGGGCTTTTGGACAGGCACCCAGGACTCTGGGTGAGCTGTACCTGAATGACCTTTGCATGGTAGGCTCCCTGGCCCCCCCCAGCGCCCATGGCTTGCTCATCGCTATCTCCCAGTTACTGCTTAACTTTCCTTGGCACAAGCAGGCATCACTGCACTCCGTGACCTTAGGTGAAGGTGGCACAAGGAGCAGGGCAGCCCTGCTTCAGGTTTTCTTCCTGGTCTCGCCCATGCCGGGTGGGAAGTGGGACCCTCTGGCACAGCACTGGCACTGGGACAGGGCAGCAAAGGGCACAGATTCATCTCAACAAAAAAGGAGGGGAAAAAAAAAAACTACTAGTGAGTTTCCCACAGCACTGGAGCTGATGTGGGGAAGGAGGTTTAGGGGCTTCATAGATACCCTTGGGCTTTCCAGCTCAGACCTCAAACCCTAAGTGTTGCCTTGGGGGCCTCCAGCAGCTCTCGGGTGCATGTGCACAGTCCAGCCAGGCATATGCAGGATCCTTCACAGATGGCAGGATGTGCTCCTGCAGGGCATTACTCCCTTCCAGCTCAGGGCATCCCACCGAGCCTGCCAGAGCTCGGGGCATGTCAGAAATAAGGGTATTGATGCCTCAGCTCCGGGTGCCACACCACGGGCTCACCAGGGCCACCCTGCCCTCACCTGCCCAGCCATGAGCTCCCACCACAGCACCTGCATACTGCAGGCCCCCCGACCTCAGCCCTGTCAGGGGAAAGGATAGCCTGGTGACATCCCTCACTGCAGACGTCAACCCAACCCCTGCCCCTACTCCGAAGATACAGGCCCATCCTGCCCTCACCCTCTGCTGCATTAGCCCTGTTCCACGAGCCTGGTTTCCTCCATATCCCTAATAATGCTGGCACAGGGCACTCCAGCTTCTGGAAGGAGATTGGCGTAGTCCCCATGGAGGCTGGCCCTCTGTTGGTCCTCTGTCCCTCCTTTGCCCCACCCAGGACACCTCTATGCTGCTCAGCTGCTCCTGCCCTGTTCCCACGGCAGGACTGCACCCACCCCCACTGCGCCCCAGGAAGGTGCCCATCACCTTGGTGTCCAGGCAGGCCCCGAGCTGCTTGTTTGCCCTGGCTTGGGAGACTGGGCCATTTCCCAACAGCCCTGTACCTTAGCCTTGTTGAGATTTCTGCTTTCCATGGCATGGCAGGGAGCCAGCTGTGGCTTGCCTGGGAACCAGCAGGCAGAGGTGAGCCAGCGTCATCCCAGGAGCACAGTGAGCCCTGTGCCTGCACCCCCTGCCAGGGCACCAGAGACATGAGGGAACCCCCTCTGCCTTGCCCACGTCAGCCTGGTCCCATGCTCAGATGTAAGCAATCAGGACAGCTTCAAACCGAAAAGTCATTTTATTGGTACCATACATGACTCATAAATGGCACAAACTATGGAAGGGAGGAAGGAAGAAAAAAAAAAAAGAAGAAACAAAAAGGCATTACAGTGTGCCCGTGGCAGTGAGGGCTCTGCACCCTCCACAGCAGCCCTGCGGCACGGCGTGGAGAATCGTACCTTAATTGCAACGCAGAGCCCCCCTCCCTGCCACGCCAGGCTCCCACCCTGGGATCCCACCCCCACCTGCAAAGGGGCCGTGGGGAGCCCTGTGCCTGGGGCCCTGAGGGGCAGAGCCCTCCACCTCCGGCCTGTCCATGGCGGCGCCCAGGAGCCAACGCAGGCATCTCTCCAGGGATCTTCAGCTTGAGATCAGACCAGGGCTGACTCAAGACTCTGTCTCCCTGCCCAACCACAGGGATAGCAGAAGGAGAGGACACACAGGGTGTCCCCCATCCCATCTCAGCAGCCTCCTGCAGTCTCAGCCATGAGTGGGCAAGGCACGGGGTGCTGGTAGCACCCGTGCAGCAGCCAGAGCTCCCGGGCACAGGCAGCCTCTCAGTGACACCTGCCAGAACCAAGCCCCATGGGGCAGCGGGACACAGACTGTGGGATCTCCGGCAGGGAGCTGGAAGGGTGTCTGATGGAGAGAATGGAGTGCACCCCTCACTCCCTCAAACTTCAGGGCTGCTCCGCCTGCCCCAGGCTCCCTTACGCACGCAGACAGACACACAAAACCTCTCGCACACACACTCTTACACACACATACACCCCCACTAGGGCAGTCCCCCCCCATGGCAGCACCTTCTGCAACCCCACCACGGGGCATGCCAGGGGATTCCCACAGGCAGCCCAGACTCCCGTCTTCCCCCAAACCTCACTCCAATGCTGCTGGGGTGAACTGGTTAGTTAGCACAAACACCCTCCCCCAGCACCTCCCATCTTCTCCTTGGAAGAAGCCTTGGAGGGGATTTTTTTTTTCTTTTTTTTTTTAAACCAAAAAAACCCCCCCAAAATTATTATTTTTCTCATCGTTTCCCCTAACATCAATGGAGGCACCTGCTCTAGTGATAACACATTGAAAGAACAGTATTGTACACACTGTCTACAGCGCGGAAATGTACAAGCACGAGGTACACGAACCCGAGGGGGGGAGCGGGGACAACAGCACACAAGATTTACATTGAGAAGGGAGGCGGGGGGCTGGTCCCCCCCGGTCTCTGGAGGGATTAGAAAGGAAGTCTGCAAAGTCTCTCCTTGGTTTGAAGCTCTCCGAACTAGATATAAAATGAGACTTCCAAGAGAAGAAGCCTGTACAAAAGTCAGGACAGGGTGACAGGGCTCAGGACTAGAGGGGGGAATGGGCAAGGGGGCTGAGGGGGGTCTTTTCCCGTTTTTTTTCTTGCTTTTTTTTAAACTTACAATTTAATAATATTATTTTTTTTTTCTTAAAAAAAGACAAAAGTAGGAGGTACCAGGAGCCAGGGGTTGCAAAGGGGCCCCAGGCAGACTCACGCAGGGTGGAGGGAAACATAGGGGCTGCAGGCAGGGAACAAGGGCACCGGCTGCTCCGGCAAAGCCACAGGTGCTCCGTGCCCCCCCAGCCCCCCACCACGCGCTTCCTATATACAAGAGTCCCCCCATGGCCGTGCTGCGCTCTCGCTCTGGGGAGCGAGGTGAAGGGGAGGGTGCAGGAGAGTGGGAAAACGCGATGGGGCCCTATCCTCAACACCATCCCAGCGCTGCAGGATCTGACCCTGGCCGGAGGAGGCTGCGTGGCAGAGCCCGAGGCACAGGGAAGGCTTTCCATCACTGCCCCCCCCAACCAGCCTCAGGCTGGACTAGGGATGTGCAGCCCCACTGCAGGTGGCTGCTCAGCAAACACCAGCCGCAGGACCCAGGGAGGAGGAGGGTCTCTGGGCTGTGCCAGACCCCAACAAATGGCATCTGGTAACGCCAGCCGCTGCCAACACCTCCCCACTAATTCCCCCCACTCGGCAGGGAGGGGTTAGGCATGTCTGGGAAGGGATGGGAAGCTCTCTAGGCAAGAAGCAGGAAAGAAGAGAGAAGGGGGAATAATGAAGCCATAGCCCCGGAAACCCACCCCTGCCCTGGGGTCCGTTGGGGAGGCAGGCGTGGAGGTGCGGGGAGGCGGTGGGGGTGACGGCTGGGGGCTGCCTGCCTGGTGTGCACCCCGGGCCGTGCACCCCATCATCCGTGTGGCGCTGATCCGCCCCCGGTACCTCGCCGCTTCCCAGTCACTCTCCATTGCAAATGTACAGGTAGATTGGTTGGGACTGAGTCCACGGGGCAGCGGGGGGGCCGTTACTGCGACGCCTGCGACGTGGGGTTCTCTGACTTGCTCTCCTGGCTGGAGGGCGGTTTGCTGTTCCAGGGGCTGTTGGCCCCCAGTGCTGGCGAGTTGTTGAAGCTGTCCTCGTCGTCGATGCCATTGGCGGCGTCAAACTGCGTGTTCTCCAGCCGGGTGATGAGCCGCTCGTCCTCGTCCCCAAACTCCCCCCCCATCAGCGTGGGCTCGCCTACCACCATCACATCCTGAAAGGGGAGACGGTCCCGAAACATAATCGAGGTGGGGGGAGCCTGGGCCGCTAGACCCACCTCTCATCAGCACAGCCCCTTTCCCCAGCTGTAGGGCCACTTCCTGATCTCCACTGCAGAACCCGAGCTTGGGTACCAAGTGGGGCAAACACATCCTCACTCCCTTGGCAGGAGAGCAAACGGGCTCAGGGAAGGCAGTTGGGACACCCCCTCCTTCTTTTCCCCATCACATGGGAAGAACCAGGGTGGCTCAAGATAGGCAGTCCCTGGGGGTCTCCTCCTAGCAGCTCCCAGGGGCAGGGGCAGAGGACCCTCCCCTCTACCCCAGAGGAGGAAGAGAGAATGGAAACGGGATGCTTACAGGTACCTGACTGGACAGGGCAAAGGTGCTGGCTGGGCTTTTCTTCTTGCTGTTGCTGTTGTTGGTGTTTCCCCCGCCGGAGCTCATGGTGCTGCCCCCCGACATCTTCCTTTTCCGGCGCTTGCTGGGCTGCTGCCGTGCTGGCTCCGCTGGTGGAGGATTGAGGCATACATGGTCAGTCCCAACAAGAGGAAGCTGGAGCCCCCCAGCCCCTTTTATGCAAACCCCACTTCTTCAAGGACCACGTTCCCCCTCCAGGCTGCATCACCACCCTCCTCATCACAGCTCTGCTGTCCTCCCAGACCAGAGGACAGGAGAGCAGGCAGGAACATTTCCATCCCTCCTTTGCTTTCCACAAGCAGCTGTCAGCCCCCAGGCAGGGAGCACTGGCTGCCTGCAGCCCTGCTCTGCCCCACTGGGAAGGCAGACCAGCACAGAAGGAAGCCCGATGCCCGGTTCACCACACCTAGCCTCACAAAATGAAGCCAAGAACAGCTTTGGGGCTGGGAGAAGCCCGCACCGAGGGCAGGGCCTGAGCAGGCAGTCCCAGAGACCCCCAGGCAGCATAGCAGGCAGTGTGAGACTCACCAGGAGGAGCGACCATCCGCTGCCACTTCTGGAAGAGGCAAGTCTTGAGGCAGTCCCGGGGACTGAGGCTGTAGGTCTTGTGCCGTGACATGAGCTCCTGCATTGGTTCTAGGATTACACAGAGCTGCAGGGAGCAGACAGACTCTGGGTTAGATTGCAATGCTCTGAGCCCCAGCAAAATGGAGACCCCATAACCCTAACACCTCTACAGGCAGGCATCTGTGCTGCAACAACCCAAGCCATGCCGTGAGCTTGTGGGATTCGGCAAACCCACCGCCCCACAGCTCTCTACAGCCCCTTTGCAAGATCCCTTTCGCAAAGCTGGCCTTGGAGCCTACGTACACCCCAGGGCAGCCAGGCATGAGGCAGCTGAGAGCACAAGACATGGCAGAGCTGCATCCCCCCCTCTTCTCGCACACTTACTCGGAGGTAGTTGAGTGTGGAGTTTGAGAGCCCACAGCGTGTGATGTTCTTGGATAACTGGTCCAGCATCTGAGGATCCTGTGCCTAGGAGTGAGAGAGACAGACGGCTCAGCTGCATCCAGGCTGGGAACAGCCCTCCTGTGCCCCGGTCTGTGATGCGGGACTGGGTTCAGGTTCCCCAACCTGCACAGCAGCCTGAGGAGCTCAGCAGCCCTGTCATTCACGCCCACTGGAGCTCCTGGAGCTGTACTCACATGCATGGCAAGGATGCTGCGGGGAATGAGTTCTCGATGCTGGCGGATGCTGAAATGCCACGTCTTTATCCTCATCATGTCATCGAACATGAACTCCAGGTAGAGCCGCCCCTCCACACATACCTGGGCAGGGCACAGGGTCAGGCACAGACTGCCCCAGCTTCCTCCAGCCCAGATCCCCTGGGAACCCACTGCTGCCCACTGGAACACACTCATAGCGGCTTGCCTCTGCCTCTCAGGAGGCTCAGCAGAAGCCATACCCATGAGCCCAAAATGTACAGCCCCGTGGGACTGTAGCCACCAAGAGGGCACAAAAAACAAGGCAGGAGGGGCAACAGAAGCTGTGGGTGCAGGCAGTACCTGGGTGAACATGGGCTTGCCATGCTGGGTGACCATGGTGCACTGGTCACAGTCCAGTGAGACAAAGTTGTTGTGGAAGGACTCCTTGGGGTGCTTGAGCACGTAGTAGAGCTCTGTGGCCCCCCCTTCAAAGATGCTGCGGAAGTAACGGGGAATGAGAGTCCGGCCAATCGCTGCAGCAGGAAAAGGAGGAAAATAAGGTCAGTAAACCTGGCTCATCCTGATGTTCCTTGGGATGTACATGAAGAGTGTCCCCCCATACCTTCTGGCTGAAAACAGCTGAGCTCTGACACCCTACCCACACCCCCCTGACCACACAACTGTCTCCTGCTGAAGGGCAATGCCCTTAGGAAGGAGGATACTCACTGTATCTCTTTGGTCCATCCTCCAAGCAGAAAGTGATTGTTAACATGGCGTCATCCTCAAAGAACTCTGTGGTAAAGGCATCCCACCACAGATTGTCACATTCCTGGGGATGGCATAGAAATGCTAAGTTATGGGGAGGAGAGACAGTTAGACAGACACTGGCTGCCAGGTACAGCAGCCGTGTGCTCAACCCATGGAGGACTGCACTCCGAGCTGAGCACTTGGGAGATGGGGGTGATAAGCCCTGTCCCACGGCCACATGCAGGAGAAGGCAGTGGGGGCCCCCACTGCCGAAATACTGCCCTGGCCAACCCTCACTCTCCCAGCTCCCTACCTCTGTCCAGTTCTGCAGCCTCTTGTTGAGCTCAAATATCCTGTAGTCAGTCTGGTTCCCGTACGGCGTGTGCCTCCTGCCCAGAGAGCACAGCAAGCCGTCAGAGCGGAAGGCAGCCACAGTGTGTGGAGGGGTCCTGAGCCCACAGTGGGAACACATACAGCCCCTCCAGGGCTGGCAGAGTCTGAGCAATCCTCCCACAGGCCCCAGCCAGTCAGCAAGCTGGCCCTGCTGAGGCACCTCCACCACAGGCACAAGCTCCCCCCCAAGCAGGGTCCACACCGGCCCCCCTATGCTTACCCGATTCCAGGCTCCAGGTACGTCGGTGGGTACATAGGAGTAGGTCTAGCAGTGGAAAGAGATGCAGGCAGGTCAGTGGTAGCAGAGATCTCCCTGCTAACCACAGCTCCTCCTTCCCTGGCTACACCAGGCAGTCGGGCTCACTGGATGTGAGACCCTCCCCAGAGTGCAGACTGTACCCTGGCTGACAATATCTGACAGCCCCATGGGGTGACCTGTAGCCCAAAACTGGGCTCTGATCCCACATCATTGGCTGCTCCACCCCTGAGACCTAGCCAACTGCTCCTTGGGGACATACCCAGCTCCTCTGCAGCAGCGACTAGTGCCAGGCAGGACAGATGCTGAAGAAGGGGCTGTTTTGGCAGGAGCTGAGAGTGCTCCCTGTCATCCCAGGGGCTTGGCCTGGCAAAAGGCTTGGCAGGACAGAGCTCAGGACCTGGGGGCTTCCTTCATTCCGAATATCACTCTTTCTCAACCCACTATCACCTGTGCCTGCTCCAATTCCCTCTTTGCTCTTGTGCTAACTGAACTCCATGCACTGCAGTCTCTGTTTGCTGCTGGAAGCGTAACACAGAGACCCTGGGTTGCAAACTGTAGAGTCTCCTTGACATTGCACATCCCTCCCTGGGCCCCAGCTCACCCCACATCTCGATCCAGCATGGTGCCTGGGTGGAAGGGGGGGAAGGCGTTGCCGTTCGGGGGCTCCTTTGGCGAGTACAGCTTGAATGACTTAGAGGAACAGCCTGGAGAGAGAGAGAGAGGGGACACGAGTCAGTCGGGGGCACCCTGCGAAGAGAGATGCCCTGCTGCTGCTGCTGCAAGCAGGAGGAGAAGGAGGAAGGATGGAGGACCTGTCAAGCCTCCATCAGCACAGCCTCATCCTTCCTCAGCTTCCCCCCTGATGTCAGCCTACTCCCTTCATCCCACACACAACTCCAGGCCTTCCCTGTGCAGTATGGAACTCACAGGGTCAAGGCTGAGCTCTCAGGATCAGCAGCCAGAGGCGCCCAACCCTATCTCAAGGGTTTCTCACTGGTGCCCGAAGTTTGTCAGTTCTCAGCTGGCTGGGCTCTGGGGATGTGCCTGAGGGGGACAGTCCAGCTGGTGAGCCTGAGGAGGGGCTGGCTGGGCCCTAGCCCTCCCTCCTGCACTGCTCCTAATCCCACCGACTGACCCAGGAATCACACAGGATCTTTTCGCTGACCTTTCTATCGTCATGGTGACGGGTGAATAATCACCCAGAGGGACGGATGGCGGGTCCCCAGGCAGCCACCATCTGCCACTCAGGCAGGCCAGCGGCCACCCGGATCCAGGTGGACAGAGAGATCCTACACGCCAGCCCCCAGCTGTGATCAAACCACCCCAAAGCCTCACTGCCCACCGAAGCACCGGGGTAAAGGACAAGGAGTCCATAGAGGGGCAGGGGGTGTGATGGGGTCTGCAATGAAGCACACACTGTGTGAAACCAGCACACATCCTGAAAGCAACCTGAGGGCCCCCAGACCTGCCAACAGAAGGCATTAGGGATGCCAGGCAGAGCTAGCCCTATCCAGGCTCCTTAGGGGCAGCCAGGGGCTCCCAAGCTCACCAGCCCACTCCTGCCACAAGGGCAGGTTCCCGGGACCGGTAGCTGCCAGCACCACTCCCGAGCCCCGCGGGAGCCCCGGCACACCCTGCGGCTGGCAGGACCCAGCACGCTGCGCCAGGATGCTGCTGAGGCACGCGGCTCCCTCCCGGCAGGCAGGCGGGCAGACGGGCTGACCTGGATGGGGCGCAGCGGTGGGCGAGCTGCCAGGCAGCTCCGGCTCCACCGGCTCAGCCGGCCCCGCCGCGCACAGACACGTCTCCCCCCGTCCCGCCGCAGGCGGGGGCCCGGAGCCGGCCGTGCCGGGCTGCCGCTGCAGCCGGGGCCAAGGCGGGATCCCCATCGGCTGCCCGCCCGCACACAGCCCCGGGACGGGCACTTCCCAACGCCCACGAACTGCCAGGATTGCCACCCGGTACTGAAGAAAGCAAACCCAGCAGCGAAGGGAAGCGTCCCAGAGGCCCCAGACACACCACTGCCATTCTGGGCTCCACTCCACGGCCAGGCTGCGCAGAAGGGTGCAGGGACAGGATCGGAGCAGCAGCTCGACCATGATGGATACAGGAGGGGAGCAAAAAGCACCAGGGTCAAGGAAAGCAGTGCCACCAGCACAGGGACCCAAGATGTCCAGCTTGTTCCAACAAGGAGCTCATTAGCCAACAGAGGTGAATGACCAAGGCATCACCTTCACCCCTGCCAAGCCATCTGGGACCCCAAGTCAGCAGTCGCAGGGATTGCACACACTGCTGAGCAAGGGCTGGTCAAAAATAGAGGGGGTCACCTCCCCAGCATTCAATCCAACTTGCAACAGGGGAAACATGTGTTTTACTTCTTGATTTTCTTGGGGCCTTTTCACCACTTTTCCCCCCAGCAGCTGAATCCAGCCCCTCTCCAGCACCCACCAGGATCTACCAGTCCTGTGGGGCTGGAGCCAGCCCAGCCACTCAGCCGTGGCTCGCTGTTCCCACTCCTGCCCGCCTGCAGTGAGGATAAGTGGGACGTGGCACAATTTCTCATATGGCTGCTAACAATGTCGGCCCCTTGCTCTTACTGAATGTTTTCATAGATAAAAAAAATTTTAATAGGGAGTTTGGTGCTGGTCAGTTGCTGCTGCAGAAGAATTTTTGCTTTCTGCTTTATCCACATCAACTTGTGCCTAACAAATAATAATTCAGCCCAAACTGTACTAGAAACACAGCATTTCTACTTCCTCCATTCTGTTGCTATAGAACATGACACTGAAGCATGTTCAATGCATAGGAAACTTCCCAAAACTCCCAAATTTCTGTTGAGAACAAACTGATTCATTAGGCAGAGACAGCAGTGGCTGGAGCACTGCTTGTTTCTGGTCATCATGTCCTTAGGGGGAGAAAAAAATCAGACCCAGCAGGCCTCATCCTTCAATTCTTTGTTTTTATTCACTGACGAGACACAGGGAAGATTAAATTCACAAGGCTTCTTACTGTCCTCAGTCCCCATCTTGTTTCTCAGGGTGCAGGAAGGTCTCCTGGGGTGGTGAGACCAGGGAGATATATCACTCTCTATCCATTGTGCTGCTCACGCTCTTCCCTAGCTCCCTGCTGCTGGAGGTGGGACAGCAGATGAGCCAGGCTATCACTCCTACCCAAGCCTCCATTTCCATCCTCGGCCTTTCCTAGCAGGTTAATACAGACATGCCCTGCTTTCGGAGCTCTACTGAGTGACCTATGTCAGGATCTAGAGGAGTGGAGAGAAGCCTGTTATGTGACCTCAGCAAGACTGGCATCCTGACCAAATATTATTTTTAATGCAGCGTAAAATATGTCACTGGATTTCAGTGGTTTGAAATAACACTAACAACAGCCTTAGGATTTGATACAAGCTATCCAAATTCTACATTCACTGTAGACACACTACACACATTACATGAAATAACACAACTCCTTTACAGCAGCAGGAACACCAACTTTTACTCACATACAGGTCATGCTGCCTGGTCTGGGACATCCCTCCCTCACCACCTCTTTCCTTCACGCTGCCTCAGCTGCCTGCAAGCCCTGTCCAGCCAGGTGCAGTGACACAGACCTGCAGGATGTGGCCCTTCCCAAGCCAAGCCCAGTGCTTGGCCCTAGCTGGTGCTGCTGCATGCCTCTGCTCTGCCTCCTGCTTTGAGCACAGGATCTAGGCAGGCTTGGTGATCCAGGCAGGCTTGGTGCAAACAGGGATGCTGCTTGGTGGCTGAGCATGCGATGCCCCTGCGGAACATGAGGAAACAGGAGATGCTTCCTGTGGCCGCTCATGGGTGCTGGCCCAGTGACGCAAAAACATTCAGTAAGGGAAAAAATCAGGCTGACACTGCAGCTGGTGAGCTACCGGCCCAGGCAGGTCTGGGCAAACAGCGCAGTGCTCGTGGCCAGGTGGGCGGCTTCGTGGCTCCTCCTCAGCGTGAAGGCACAGGAGAAGGGAACCCCGTGAAGGGATCTCACAGCTCAGCATCCTCTGCCGAGGCCAGGTCCACAGATCTGCCGCAAAAGCGTGGGCAAGTAAACAGCTCCATGTGAGTGGGCGCCCAAGGAACAGAAGGCAGGTACTCTGCCTATGACTCATGTACAGTCCAGCACTATCCAACCCTCCACATGCCTTCTCCTCTGCTGTCCCTGCTTGCGAGCTATCGGCCCTATGGGGAAAGCTCTTCTGGTGCACTGTCTGGTGCGTTTGCTGGACCAAGAACGATTCACATCCTAACCAAGCTCACAGAGCTGGGGAACATCAGATTTCCCGAGGCACCAAAACCACGGTGGACACCTCACAGAGCCAAGACAGCCAGAAGAAAGCAGGGCACCACGAGCTGAGACCAGCACCATGGAGCTGCCTGCCTGGGCAGGGGACGTGGAAAGCAGGGAGAAAAGGTCCTGAGCCTCAACTCCCATCACTTCAGTTCACCATCAATGAGCAAATAACTGCTGAGGACAAAGGCAAAGCAGCATTGACATCTTCTTCCTCCTATACCTGTGGCCACTGGCAGGAATCAGTGCCTCCTACCAAACAGGAGCCATCCCTGTTGGGGCAGCCAGTGCGCTCTCTGTGCAAGCAGCAAAGCTCAACAACAAGGCAGAGGCTAAAAACATAAATGATAAAAATAAATGAAGAAGTGGGGCTTGAAAGGGGCCGCAGGGTTACAGCTCAGCCGGGGAGCATCCTGCTCCTCCCAGCAGCCCGGGAAGAAGAGAGGCCAGCCTTCGCTAAAGGCAGCCGGTGCTTCCCGGCATGCTCCGTGCCTGCTTCCTGGCTGCCTAACGAGGCTTTAAAGTGTAAATAGCGGCATTGTTTCGCAGGGCTGCCTCGATGGGGTGTGGAAGCCCTGATAGCGGGAAGAAATACATCTTCCCAGGCCAGTCCTGCTGGCATAGCTGGCAGGACGGTGCTGTCTGGGGTTGGGTGCAGGGCAGCGTCTGAAATAATTCACGTGGTTTTGCTCGGTGATGGTGCCTGGTGTCCGGGAAATTGGCACGGCTGGGAGGCAAACACGGAGAAGTATTCAGAGTGACTGGGACAGGCAGAGGCACATGGAGCAGTCCATGGTTTGCCCCCACAAGCCTGCCTTCACCTCTTCTTTCTCCTTTTCTTTGGAATAGAGGGGAAGGAGCGAGGCCAGTTGCAAACCCCAATGCTGTTGTTAAACTCACAAGAACCCAGGTGGAACCTACCAAGACATAGCCTAAGACATTATTAGTGACAATAATAACTTGCAGAAACCCCGTTTGCTTTAAAACTGCAGAAATGATGAAGCTGAAGTTCCCATGAGGCTGGACTCTCCAGGAAAGAGGAGATACCACTTTTGGAGGAGACTATGTGCCATGGACTCAGCAGCATCCAGAGGCTAACCCCAGCCAGGACACCACCTGGCCCTGACCTGTCCAGAGGCAAAACCCGCATCGCTGACTGCCCTGCTGCGTGCAGGGATTACCCTCTCACTTTTCCCAAGCTGCATATCCGAGCCGTCCACAGAGCTTATCTGGACCACAAGCTGCCTCTCTGCTCACACCACACCACGTGGCTGTACATGGTGTCCCAGCCCCAGGTCAGATCCTGCAATATTAGTGCAAAAGTCCCCCACAGCAGCACACAAAGCATCTGAACCCAAGGGTGTTCTTCTCTGCAGATCGGGTCACAAATTTAGGGGGACAGCCAGAGAAGGGATAATTACCTGCAGCTAATTATTACAAAGTGACAATCTTGATGTAGGCTGCAAAGCAGTGCTATCTGAAAAGCACCAGGTGAGGAGAGCCTGGCCGGGATGTGGATTTGCAGGTCAGGGCTCAGCATAGTCCCACAACCCCAGCTCTGCCAGGGTCCAGGGTCTCCCAGGAAGGCATCCTGTGGAGCTGGACATTCGGCTGGGGCCCCAGGGAACTCCACTGCCCTGCAGTACTTAGGGACAGCAGGAGTCTCCCCTTTCCCATTTTGTTCCTCAGATGATTCAGACACGTAGATGGGGAAGTCTCCAGGAGGGAAAAAGGGAGAAAAGCACACCCTGCCAATTGCAAAACAGCCAGATAATTGAATCACGTCCAAGGCTGCAAGCCCCAGATGCAATCCCACAGATAACCCAGTTTCAGCTCCACTACTATCAACTTACCACGAGGCAGTCATTTCCTGCAACTCTCAGGGAAATATCCCACTGTCCCTAATTACTCCTTTCAGTTCACTGTCTCAAAGACGATCCATAATCAAATGCTGCCGGTTTCAGCCTCAGGAATGCACCTTCCACATTTTCAGACACCTTCCCTCTCTCCTAGACCCCTTCACCCTGGGGCCCTGCCATCCTGCAGTGACCAGGCTCACATCTCTCCTGCAGCATGCATTGGCGCAGCACCGGCAAACAAACGAACAATGTCGTATGAGAACCATGGGGCTGGGAAAAAACCCTGTCAGCATACCTAGAATAAAAGCCTCCTGACAAACTAGGATTTTCATCATCAAAGGTTTTCTTTGGCTCTGCAGCAACACAGAAAAATTCAGTCATAGCTAACCATGCCGATGGCCCTGCAGACCATGGAGCCAACATCCCTGCTCAAGGCTGCTTGCCTGCTATGCACGTGGTGGAGCAAAACTACACAGCTCTGCATGGTATTGTGGGGTTGTTGCTCAAGGCAGCCCTCCACACGGACAAGATCTGCCTGGGAGAGCTGGAGCCGAGAGCCACAGTGCAGGGAAGTGGTGGCAACAGGCTGAGGTCTGTCCTTACACTGACAGAGAGGGATCCACAGTGACCCCCCAAGCCGGCAGGACCCGCAGTGCCGCTGCCTCGGAGCGCAGGAGGCTGTCAGCCCCCACGTGGCGCATGGAGATTTGCGATCCCGGGATGCAACGCTCCCCCTCGCTCCCTGCCGCTGCCAGCGGCGCCGAGTGCTGCACGCTGGGACGCGTAGTCTCCGGAGACGGCGGCCCCGCCGCCGCCGGCCGCCTTGCTCCATGTTGCCTCCTAGGTGGAGCCCCGCAGCCTTGGCAGCCGGCCAGACGCCCGCTCCGGAGGGGGAAAAAAAGCTGGATAACTCCCGCCGCGAGGATCCAGCTGGCCTCGCTGGGGCAGCGTGTGCCTGGGGGCGAACCATGACGGGGGCGTGCAGCGCCTGCCACAAGGTCTAGACCACTCACAGATGCCCACGGAGAGGAGGGACAGCGCAAGCATGGCGGGAACCTACTCAGTGCAGCTTACAAAGCACCTCCATTGCTTCTTCGAGCTGCCAGGGCAAGCCTCTGCTCTCCTGCTCAGGCAGAACTTCTCTCTTCTCAGTACTCGGTTAAGAGGCGACATGGGAGCAGCTGAACGAGGGACAAGCAGGCTGCCGGCAGCACTGGGGACAGAGCAAATGCTGTGGTTGCTGGACTTGCACCACTGTATTGGCAGCATATGCTACCACTGGTGTCAGGCCCTTGGACAACCGGTGCAGAATGGAGCCAAAACCCTAGGAAGCGAAAGGACAGGGTATGGTCAAGCACAGCTGCCTGGTGCTCCTGAAGGCATGAGGAACCCAGCCCCAGGGAAACTCTCTTACCCCAGCATCCCCGATTACAATTCCACCCGAAACAACAGCAACCCACGGGGCAGCAAAGCTCATTGCGGCACACGTCATAACCCACAAACACACACACACGGAGCAAACAACAGCAGGAGCACTCTGTCCCCAAATCACTCAGAGGATGGGAAGTTTCCAAGGGAGAGGGCCAGGAGAAGTGCTATCCTGCTCTGCCACCACACAGGACTTAAGGTTCGTGTTGTTAATGCAGACGTCAAGCTCACGCCCGTGCAGAGCTGCAAGCACATGAAAAGAGGGCACGCTGAGAGAGACCACTCTGGGATAAGCACTGCTGCCACCCTGCCATGGGACAGGGAAGCAGTCCTGGAGCTGGACTGGTCCACGTCATCCTCTGTTCCCCCATCCTGAGGGGCTGAGCAAGCTCAGGGCCACCAGCTATCACTGCTCTCTGGAAAGAATCTGAAAGAGGCTCCAGGTCCCCAGTCTGGGGCACCTTTGCTTCAATTGCACTTCTGTGGCTTTTCATTGCCCTTTTCCTATTTTACGTGGACTGTGACCTGCTCCTGGTGAGGGGAAAAGTCCCCACCAAATGACAGCAAAACCTTTGCATGCCAAACCTTCCAACACCAGCCTGTCCCTGTTAGATTACAAGTTTTCCTCTTTGAAGCAACACAACTTGTGTGTGTCATTCTGCTCAGCACTTCTCAGTCTTTAGTGGATGTTCAGATCAGAAACCTAGGACTTCCACAGCATCAGAAGTGAAAAGACTACATTCAGTTCTACTTCAGTGAAAACCTTAATTCCCCCACAATGAGAACACTCCAAAACCTAAGGCTTTAAAGGAACAAGGACACTGATATTTACCCGCACGTGCAACAGAAGCAGTAAGAGCTGATACCGGACCAGCACTGGAAGAGTCGTTGCAAAACTGCTCAGACAAGGTGCTATCGAAAGCACGTGGAGAACAACTGGGAAGACCCTGGGAAGGGGTGTTCGCTCTCACACCTGCCTGGCCCAGCCTCGAGCAGGCTCAGACCCTCCTGGTGAGAAGAAAGCAGGTGAGGGTTTGCAGTGTGGGGTAAGTGCACACTGTGTGCCCCCAGAAGGGGACTCCCTGTTAGACCCCACAGCCTCGGAACCCTTTGCTCACACCTCACCCTGGGAGTGGCTGACACCTCTGGTTTTGGCTCCTGCTGGGGCACTGGCTTTGGCTAGGTACGGCAGTTGCTCAGCAGGTTCCTGCCATGGTGCTTGGCTTCTGCCAGCTAAGGCTGCAGTGATGGGACCGGGGGCTGCCCAAGCCAAGGGAGCCCCAGTAGTGCTTATCACCCATCTCGAGCAGGCAGGCTGGCAGGGTCTGCTAGGCCAGCCACCCGAAAGCAGGGCAGTCTACCACAGCAGGCTCTGCTGAAGGGGCTTCAGGAAAACACCCTCCCAGCTAAGACACCCCTCTGCAACTCTGGCATGCATGCTGACTCCTAAACTGGAGCTGCTGAGCCTTCTCCACTCCCGAGGATGCTGCGCTCATCCTCAGCTTGGTCCCCCCCTCTGGCTGGCCCAGGTCAAGCCGGTGCTTTGTCTGCCAGGGAGGATGAGCCCCCTGTGCCCATGGTCCCCTGAGCCTGGACACCCGGCAAGGTAGCTTCTGAGAGAAGATGCATGGCCCTCGTGTGTTTGCACCCCTTGGACCTTTTATTCCCTTTGAGGCACCCGTGGGAGGCTGGCGGGACCCTCTGAGCTGCAAGCAAGGATGAAGTTGCAGCAAGCAGTGAGGTGCGGCGAGTGAGCAGCCCCCAAAGCCGGGCACCAGCGCCGTAAACCCCGTGACAACGCACGCAGGGGGACAAGGAGGGCGTGGGGCAGCTGTCAAGGGGCTTCGGCAGGGGAAGGAACCCAGAGAAGAACAAAGGGAGCTGCGGGCTGGGATGCAGCAGGGCACAGCAGGGCATGGGGGCTGCTGGCAGCACCCCACCAGGCTGGGGATGCCGCTCCAAAAGCCAATACGTGGTGGAAAGAAAGGGGAACCAGGGTAAGGGGGGTGGGGGGACCACAGGCAAGGAGGGGGAGGACAGACATGGTAGCTGGAGGGAAGGGAACGAGCTGAGGGGCCAAGGATGCACTGAGTAGCTGGGGAGGGATGAGGGACAGGAGAACTGGGTAAAGATGGAGAGGGGAGCCGAGGAGGGAGAGGGGAGCTGGGGAC
>VZTF01005810.1:16816-30828 GCA_013397755.1 Cnemophilus loriae
CTGTTTTTCTCCCTCTTTTTTCCCCCTTTCCCCCTTTTTTCCCCTTTTTTCCCCTTTTTTCCCCTTTTTCCCCCTTTTCCCCCTTTTCCCATCCCCATTCCCATCCCCATCCCCATTCCCATTCCCATTCCCATTCCCACTTTCTCCTTCTCCCTTCCTGCAAACTCCCCGCATCTCTTTCCTCAGCTGGACCTGGGACATTCCGAGTGCTCCCCACAATTCCAGTCCCACCAGGGGGCATTTTGGTGGCTTTTGGTGGATTTTGGGGGGATCCGGGGAGGGATTTTGGGGCCACCCCAGAATTCAAGGGGTTCCAGGGTGAATTCTCCTCGGGAATTCCAGGGAAAAAAAGGCTGGGAAGTTTTTCCCTCCAGGAAAAAGAAAAAACCAAAGCAGCAACAACATCACCTTCAAATCCTTGGGAAGAGGCTGGGGATGGGAAAATCCGGGTCGAGATGTCGAGAGCTTTTTGGAATTTTTCGGATTTTTTTGTTGGTTTTTTTTTTGGTTTGTTTGGTTTTTTTTTTTGGATTTTGGGGAATTCGGCACCATCCCACCCACCCACCAACCCCGGAGCGTCGGGTGCCTGCCAGCAGAGCCTCAGTAATTAATCCGTTCGTTAATTAACGTTGTTGACGCAGCCTGCACGCGCCTCTGCCCTCAAAAAAAAAAACAAACCGGGGGATTTTCCCGGCTTTTCCACAGGGAATAAAGCCACAGATCCAAGGGATCTCCGAGCTGTGACTGCTCGGGGCGAACCCAAACCAGTTTCCCCAGTTTCCAGCCCAGCTGGGCACTGGGGGGGTTCATCCCCAGCTCCCGGAGATCTCCAGGATCCAGGCAAAGCCCCGGCACGAGGGAAAAGGTTGGGAATAGCAGGGAAAAGAGGCCCTGGAGAATCATCCAAGAATTCTGGAAGATGAAATCATCAAGCCCAACCATTCACTCAGCACCTTAAAATTTCATTTTTAATTCAAAATTGGCTTTTAGGGTTTTTTTTTGTTTTTTGTTTTTTTCTTTAGGTTTTAATGGTTCCTGCACCTGTCCAAAGCCTGGCTGCCTGGAAAAAGGGAATTCAGTGTTTTGGGAAGGTCCAAAATTTCCTGCTTGGGCCAGCAAGGAAAAATTCCAGGAGGAAAAATCTTTGAGGTCCAGATCTAGCGGGATTTAAATCCCTGGAATTCACTTCCAGGTGGTTGAAACTTCCCCAAAAAAAAAAAAATAACTTGAGCCCAAGAAGGGCTGTTTTTTTCTCAGCTCCACAGGAATCCTGGAATATCCAGAGCTGGAAGGGATCCCCAGGGATCATCCAACTGCTGGCCCTGCACAGGACACCCCCAAAAAGCCTGGGATGTGTTTGGATTTGGGGATTTGGAGAAATTCCCCAAAATCTGGGGTCTCATCTGGCCTGAGCTGTCGCGTCTGCAAAAACCAAGCAGGAGGTTTTCCACGTCCAGGATTTCCCCTTTATTCCAGCTGGTAAATCCCTCGGGAAGGACAATCCCAGAGCTCAGGCCTCTGCTCTGCAGGCCTGGAGAAAAACGAGAGCGCAAAAGCGTTGCTCACGTCCGAAAAATCCTAAAAAATCCAAAGGGAAAAGGCAAAGAGGGAATAAAACCCTTTGAAATCCATCGGCACTCCCAGATTCCAGCAATTTCCGTGTGATGATTCCTTGATTTTAAATCCTTCCTGTCTGGTTGGCTGCTGGGTTTATCACGCTGAGCTCAGCCTAAACAGCAGGGAATTAAATCTGTCCTTGCAAATCCCAGGCTGGGGAAAGGCCGGGATGTGCTCCCAAAGCTGCTCCTGAAGATCCCTGTCCTGCAGGAGAGAATCCACACAAAATCCATGTGCAAATTCCCAAATATTGATCTGTGTGGGCAAATCCCAGGCCAGGGGAAGGCCAGGATGTGCTCCCAAATCTGCTCCCAAATCCCCCTGTCCCACAGGAGTGAATCCACACAAAATCCATGTGCAAATTCCCAAATCTTGATCTGCGCCGGCAAATCCCAAGTGGAAAAATTCCCCTTGGGGAAGGGGGCAGAGCTGATTCCTGGGAGACGGCAGCTCCCAGGGAACAGAGACGAAGGGAGCCGTCACGTTTGGCTCGGGATTCCAGGAGCGCTGGAAACTGCCAGAAATCCGAGAGTCTGGAATGTGACTAAAATAAATATTCCCTGCTGGCTGTTTATTTTGTCTGGAGGTTCCTGTTCAGGTTGATGGGGCTGCAAATCCCTGCCTCGGGATTCTCCAGGGTCTGACATTGTCCTAAAGGGAATTTTGGGATTTATCTGCTGCAAACCTTTCCCTCATTCCCTCATTCCCCCATTCCCTCATTCCCTCATTCCCATTCCCATTCCCCCATTCCCATTCCCTCATTCCCCCATTCCCATTCCCATTCCCCCATTCCCATTCCCTCATTCCCCCATTCCCATTCCCATTCCCCCATTCCCATTCCCTCATTCCCTCATTCCCTCATTCCCCCATTCCCTCATTCCTTGCTGGGAGGGCAGGGATGAGGCTGGAATTGTGCTGGGATGCTGTGGGGGTTGTCACAGGAGCCCTGTGGAATCCCATCCTGGAATCCCATCCTGGAATCCCAGAAGGAACAAGAAAGTTAAATTATTGTCCTGCTTGGATATAAAATTCCATAAAATTCCATGAAATCCCAAAAAAAAGCAGCGAAGAGGAGGGAAAAGTGACAGAATTCCTCGGAATCTGTGCAGTCCCAGGTCGGGGAAAAGGCGATTCCAGCCCCGGAGAGCAGAGCACGGGAGCCTGGCCGTGCCCGGAGCGAATCCAGCTGATTTTCATTCCAGGAAATCTGGATTCATTCCCTGCAGGAGTTAATTAGCCATGGAAGGAACGCTAATTAGGCCGGAGGAGAAAGGTTTGGGCCTCCTGGGAGGGAGAGCCAGGAGTTTTCCATTGTTCCCAAATAAACACCGGAGGCCTGGGCAGGTTTTGGGATGCAAGGAAAAGAAAAAAGAGGGAGAAGCTGATTCCAACCTTAAAAAAAATAAGGAAAAACCTTTCCCAGGAGCGTGGTCCTGGTTTTCCTGGCAGACATCACCCGGGGGTTCAGCCGTGGTTGGAATTGGGGATTTCCTTGGGATAATTCCTTGGGAATGAGGGGCAGATTTTCCCCTTTTTTTCCCATCTTTTTTTAGCTGGAAACAGATGGAACCCTTCTCCTCAGGGATCACGGAGCCTTCTCCTAATGGAGCCTTCTCCTCAGGGATCATGGATCCTTCTCCTAAGGGATCATGGATCCTTCTCCTAATGGATCCTTCTCCTAAGGGACCATGGAGCCTTCTCCTAATGGAACCTTCTCCTCAGGGATCATGGATCCTTCTCCTAATAGATCCTTCTAATGGACCATGGATCCTTCTCCTAATGGATCCTTCTCCTAATAGAACCTTCTCCTAATGGATCATGGATCCTTCTCCTAATGGATCATGGATCCTTCTCCTAATGGATCATGGAGCCTTCTCCTAAGGGATCCTTCTCCTAATGGACCACGGAGCCTTTTCCCAGGGACTGTGAGCTCAGATCCATTCTGGGAAGGCTCCAGGGCCGGCAGTTCTGGGGGTCCCAGCCCCGTGAGGGAGCAGGGCGAGCCCCTGACCCTGTCCCCTGTTCCCTGGCAACGCTGAGCCCCTGGCAGGCTCAGCCTGGGATGCAATTCCGTGCTCCCGGCGCGGCGTGGGCTGGATGGAGCCCCGCTGGAACGTCGTCCGCGCCGCTTTAATTCCCTAATAACATCTTTTCCCTCCAGCCAGGCTGGAGCCATCACCCGGAGCAGCTCCTGGCATGAAAAACTCCTCTGTGTTTGTGACACTGGGGTCTTTGATGGAGCAGCCTGGGATGGTTTCAGCAGCAGGGATTAAATATCCCAAATATCCCAATTAGATCCCAATTAGTGCAATTCCCAGTTAGCGACAAGGCTGGGCCCTCTCCAACATTCCCCAAGGACGACGGAGGGACGCTGCGGGAGCAGGGAGGCAGCAGGAGGATGCTGCAGCGATTATTTTATGGGTTACGTGGATGAATGTGAGGTAAAATCCACTTCCCAACCCAAATCCCCCGTCTCAGGGGGATGGAAAAATGGAATTTTGGGACTCAGGCTTGCAAAGAGCAGAGGAGAAGAGGCTGGATCTGGACTGGAATAAATGTGCCCAGCAAAACTCTTTATCCACATATTCCGTATCCTGCCCAAGCCCCCACAAGCAGGCATTTCCCTCTGCATTCCCACTTCTTTGTGGGAATGAGAGGAAAAAAGCTCTGACGGGTAGTTTAGAGTCCCAAAATGTCCAAGGGGAAGCACAGGGATGTTCAAAGTCTCCCCAGTTCTGGCTGGAAATCCAGGTGGGTTCCCGGCTGGGCTCCCCAGTCCCTGCCAAATCTGGGAACCAAAGGTTGGAAAAGCCCTTTAGGAAGCTCAAATCCAGCCCTGAACCACCTGGATGCTGTTGTTCCCCAGGGCAGCTACAATAAAATGCTCTTTGCCCAAGCTCATTTTTCTGGATTGTTCTGGATTTGCCCAGAAAAAGAAAAAAAAAAAAAAAACAGGGAAAAAATTCGTCCCATTTCCCCCTAACCCGGATCCCCCATTCACAACAAGGGCAGGATCCTCCCAGGGCTCCAGGGTGACCCCAAGAATCCTTTAAGGATCGTTTCATCCCAATTTCTATCCTTGATTTTTTATTTTCCTCACCTTCCCTTTCCTGCAAAGCCGGAGAGGGGAATGGGCAACGCCGTGGAAAAAAAAAAAGAAAAGTTGGATTTAAAGCGTTAAAAAAGGACAGGGAGAAAAAAAAAATTCCTGGCTTTGAAATCAACCTCAGCCATCCTGATCCAGTTGTTTACGAGCCTCTGTTCCAGCCCATTTCACGGAGAAAAGCCAAGCGAAATGAGCTGTTTGATGTCTGGAAAACCATGGAAAAGCAACGGAAAAGCCTCCCATGGAAAGGGAAGCGGTGGGATAAACACTCCCTGATTGCTGGGAAGGGGCTGCGTGTTCCCCCCCAGCGAAATCGGGGACCCCCGGCTCTGCTCGGGCACGAGGGGAGGGAGTAATTCGAGGAATGGGGACACTGGGACACCCAGAATCACAAAATTAGGGATTATCCTACCTGGAAGGATCCATGGGATCAGAGCCCAGCTCTTATCCCTGCCCAGGACGCCCCAAAATCCCACCTGGGAGCGTGGTCCAAAACAGGGAAGGGGCTGCATGTTCCCCACCAGGGAAATCAGGGAATCGCGGGCTGTGCTCACGGGAATAATTCAAGGAATGGGGACACTGGGACACCCAGAATCACAAAATTAGGGATTATCCTACCTGGAAGGATCCATGGGATCAGAGCCCAGCTCTTATCCCTGCCCAGGACACCCCAAAATCCCACCTGGGAGCGTTGCCCAAGAACTCCTGGAGCTCTGGCGGCCTTGGGAATGTGACATTCCCTGAGGATCCTGTTCCGTGCCCCACCACCCTGTGGGGGAAGAACCTTTCCCAGATATCCCGGAACCTTTTCCCCAAATCCAGGAACCTGGAATTTCCAGCAGGGATGCTGTGAGGGGAGGGCGAGCCCGGGGGTTCCCTGGTGGTGGGAGCCCCATTTAGGATCAGGATGAAATGGAAGCAGCTCCCTTCGGCTCCCGAATTCCTGGGGGAACCGGCCTGGAATTTCCATCCCATTTGCAAGGACGAAACCTTCCCATTAGTACCTGTTTAATATTCCTAAAGGAATACTATTTCCTGGATTTTCCCGTGTTTTCTGCATAATCCCACCCTCCTCCTGCTGCTGCTGACTCAGCCTCTCCCAGTTCCCCAATCCGGGAATTTGCAGCCATTCCCAACCTGCTCGTGGCTCGTGCCTTTCCTTCTCCTCCCCGAGTGCTCTTCCCAATCCATGGAGGAGCCCCTGATCAATGCGAGCCGTGGGCTGGACGTGCCAGGGGAATGCAGAGGGCAGGGAAGGAAGCGCGGGGCCTTTGATGTCGGATTTCATCTGGAATGCATCGAGAGCCAAATGTTTCGGGATAAACAAGCTGTCAGGGGCAGGGAATGACCGGATCCGCATGGATGGGGTGCACCCAAAGCAAGGAAAAATGGGAAGATCCCAAGCATTCCTGCTGCTGGGGCATCCCCTCCTCCGTCAGCAGCCCTGGCACATCCAGGCTGAGGGGAGCCAGGATTGCCGGGAATCCCGGGATCATTAACGCCGCAGAAACCTCTGGAGATGGAAGCAGAGCGGGTTGTTCCGGGATTTATCCACTCGGATTTGAAAACTTCCAGTGTTGGAGACTGCACAACCTCGCTGGGCAAGCCGACCCAAAAATTCACTGTGGAATGATGAGGAAAATTCCTTTAAATCCCGTCTGAACCCCTCCCGTGTCACTGTGCCCATTGTCCCGCCACGGCCATGGAGAGCCTGGGTCTGTCCCCGACTTCCCACAGGAATTTTAAGCTCGGAATTAGTCCCTCTCCAAGTTTTCTAATCCAGGTTCATCCTCTCTTCATCCTGAGGCTCCGTTTGGAGCCGCTGCCAGGATCGGGCGCCCTCAGGAGACCCTGACTCCACTCAGGAATTGCTTTTCCAGCCTCCTGCCCCGAGCTAAACACGGCTCTGGTCGTTCCTGCCTCTTTCCCGGCAGGAATTGCAGCCGGGAGCTGCAGCTGGGACACGCCAAGGAGGATAAAATCCCCGTTGGAATTAAAGCAAGGCCCTTTTCCCCCCTCAGTTCCTCGTGTTCCCCTCAGGCCCGTCCCATCTGCCAGCCCTGAGGTGCCCCCGGGGACACCCGGGCCAGGCCAGGCCCGGCATCCCACACCGCGCAATATTTATGGATTTCCTTGGAGAAAGAACTCTCTGGGAGCCGGCAGCTCCCCGGGCTCAGGTTTTAGGATTTATTTCGGTGTCTCCAGCCCCGCTGTCTGAGCCTGAAAATAGCAACCGAGCCTGATCTTATCAGCAGCTCTTGGAGCCTCCAATTATCTCCTCCCGCGACTCCGACGAAATCGGATCATCCTTATTGTTTTCTTATCCCTCTCCCTGTCCTCAGAAACCGCCCAGCCACGGGCTCCGGCTTTGATGGAGCTTTTCAGGAGCCAGATTGGAATTTTATAAAGCGTAAGATAATCAGGCTCGTCCCGAAATCCAGCCGTGCCTGCATCCCAAAGCCTTGGGCATCGGTGCCTGAGGGGAACGATTCGTTCCCAATGTTCTGAGGGAGAAACTGAGGCAAAAATTCCATTTTAGCAGCTCTTCCCACTGAGTTCTACTGGAATTATGGATCCACAGCGCCAGGCTGGGATTTGGGAAGTCTGTCCATGGATATGGAGTGGGAGATTCCAGGAGTCCTGACTCCTCTTCCCTAATTCCAGCCATGCCTGCATCCCAAAGCCTTGGGCATCGGTGCCTGAGGGGAACGATTCGTTCCCAATGTTCTGAGGGAGAAACTGAGGCAAAAATTCCATTTTAGCAGCTCTTCCCACTGAGTTCTACTGGAATTATGGATCCACAGCGCCAGGCTGGGATTTGGGAAGTCTGTCCATGGATATGGAGTGGGAGATTCCAGGAGTCCTGACTCCAATTAACTCCTCTTCCCGAAATCCAGCTGTGCCTGCATCCCAAAGCCTTGGGCATCGGTGCCTGAGGGAAACGATTTGTTCCCAGTATTCTGAGGAAGAAACTGAGGCAATAATTCCATTTTAGCAGCTCTTCCCACTCAATTCCTTTGGAATTACAGATCCACAGCGCCAGGCCAGGCTTTGGGAAGTCTGTCCATGGATATGGAATGAGCTGAGGGGAGATTCCAGGAACCCTGACTCCGATTAACTGCTCAGTTCTTCCTTTAGGACCAAAAAAGGCCCAGCCTTGCATTAATCAGTGCTCAGGGCAGGATCAGGTTGGATATTTGGGAATATTTCTTCCCCGGAACGGTGGCCAACCACTGGAATGGGCTGCCCAGGGAAGCAGTGGAATCACCAACCCTGGAAGCGATCCCAAAAACCCGCGGACCACCATCCCAAAAACCTGTGGGGGTGGCACTTGGGGACACGGTTTAGCGGTGACCGGGTAAATGCTTGGATTTATGTCTCGGAAGGTTTTTCCAGCCTTTATCCCGAGATTCCAAGGAGCAGCTGAGCGACCCCCACCCCGCAGAACTTTGCAGGACAGCAGGAAAAAAAAAACCCCAGAACTTCTTCCTAACCAGGAATCCTTATGGAATTAAGGGCTGGGAATGATGAAGAAAAGCAGGATAACCCCAGCTTTTCCAACTGCTCCCAAATTGGGAAAATCCTGGTGTGGCTGAGGATTCTCCCGACGTTTTTTGCAGCAGGATTTGGGACGGGACAGCGGCGTCTGCGGGGAAGCTCCGGACTCTGAGGAGCTGCAAATCCGGGCAGAAAAAATCACCCAGGAAAAGGTGGAAACTGCAAAAACCCCCAAATTAGCCCAAATTAGCCCAAGTTTGGGGCAGTTCCTCCATGGATCCAGCCTGGATCCAGCCCAGCACCTTCCCAGGCGTGAGCAGGACACTTGTTTTTGTGGGATCAGGGCATGGAAAGGAGGAGAAATAATCAGCCAAGATGAGATCAGAGGGCTTGGCCCCGAATTCCAGCTCTTAGCACCTCAACCGCTGGGATTTTGGCAATCCAGATCCATAATCCTGGCTCGAGTCCTTCCCTAAAATAAACATGGAAAGTAAATATTTGGAATTCTGCCGGCCAGGACCAGCTCTGGATAAATGTTTTTTTTCCAGTGGCTCGTGCTGTGACGATTCCAAGCGCTTTGGCACCGTCCCAAATCCGCCGATCGCCAGCAACGACGACGTTTTCCCTTCCCTCAAAAGCAGGGAATTATTCATCTTCCAGCCCCCTCTGCTCCTTGCGGATCCCGCACTTTGTGGGAGCTGCTCCGCTCGGCCGGCGCTGGAGGCTGGAAAATAAACACGGCTCGCATTCCCGGGATTTTGGCCGCCAAGGGAAGCGGGGAATGACAGGGACCACCAGAAAGTGGGAATCGTGGCTTTCCACGAGGAGAGGATCCTGCCCAAATTCCTGGACATTCCTCGGCACCTCCAGAGATCTTTGGATCTGTGGGGTCATGGATTTCCTCAAAACTTGGAGCAGTGCCCAGGTTTTTCCAGATTTTTCTCCATTTTCCCATGTTTTCCATGGGGGGATGTTCCTTCCCAAATTCCTGGACATTCCTTGGCACCTCCAGAGCTCTTTGGATCTGTGGGGTCATGGATTTCCTCAAAACTTGGAGCAGTGCCCAGGTTTTTCCCCATTTTTCCATGTTTTCCATGGGGGGATGTTCCTTCCCAAATTCCTGGACATTCCTTGGCACCTCCAGAGCTCTTTGGATCTGCGGGATCGTGGATTTCGGATTTCTCCTCAAAACTTGGAGCAGTGCCCAGGTTTTCCCACATTTTTCCATGTTTCCCATGCGTAGAGGTTCTTCAGCCTCATTCCCAACTTCCTGGGGACATCTTGGTGGTGGCCTCGGCACCTCCAGAGATCTTTGGATCTGTGGGACCGTGGATTTCGGAGTTCTCCTCAAAACTTGGAGCAGTGCCCAGATTTTTCCCCATTTTTCCACATTTTCCATGACTAGAGGTTCTTCAGCCTCATTCCCAAATTCCTGGACATTCCTCGGCACCTCCAGAGATCTTTGGATCTGTGGGATCGTGGATTTCCTCAAAACTTGGAGCAGTGTCTGGATTTTTCCCACATTTTTCCCCATTTTTCCATGTTTTCCACGAGGAGAGGTTCCTTCCCAAATTCCTGGACATTCCTTGGCACCTCCAGAGCTCTTTGGATCTGTGGGATCGTGGATTTCCTCAAAACTTGGAGCAGTGTCTGGATTTTTCCCACATTTTTCCACGCTGGAGACGTTCCTCAAACGTAACAAAATTCCAAATTTCCCCTAAATTCCAGCATCAAATCCAGGCGGACCTTTCCGTTCAAAATAAGGAGGGATCGGTTCCCAATCCCAGAAAAAAAACCCCCCTGGGGTGTGGATCGTTTTTAACGGGAATTTTGAATTTCTACAAATTCCTTTCATCGTCCCAAAAGACGGAGCAGGGGCCCCACACGGCTGGGAATTAAAATCCTTTGGAATTCCCAGGGAATGGTTTCCCTTCGGAAAAAGGAAATTTCCCGGCTCAAATCCAAGGAATTTTCGGCCGAGGAAACCCCAAAAATTCTTCATTAAAAGGGGACACAAACACTGGGGGGGGGGGGTCAGGGTTGAGCTGTTCCATTAAAAATTCCCCGAATATTCTTAACGATTTTAATTAATTTTATTAAATTTTATGGATTTTATTCTTTTTTTCCCTATATTTTGAGGGCTTTTTTTGGTTGGGGGGGGGGTTTTACAAAAGTTTCTCTTTAGCTTAATTTTCCATTAATTCCATGGAAAAAAATACGGAAAAATAATGGAAAACGGAAAAATAATTCCCTCATAATTCCATTTTTTAATCGGAAAACGATTTTTTCCCCCTTTTTTCCCCTCCCTTCAATCATTTTATGGTAAAATTAACAAACACCACCCGATTTTAGTCACGAACGGCTGGTTTTGGACAGCAAAATTCCCATTTTTTTTTTAAGGAATTTGCGCTTCCAAAGGCTTGGAGTGACACCTGGCGACCGCCCGGGACAGGCAGGAAAATTCGGGAATAAATCCCCAAAAGGATCCCTTTGCTTCAACAGCAAAATCCCGAATTTATTCCGAATTATTTATGGCAAAAAAAAAAAAAAAAAATCGGATTATTTTCATTTTTGTGGGAAGTTCGAGTTGGGAGGAAATGTCTGAAATTCGGAGGAAAATCGGTTTTAAAAATATTGGGATGGTGGGGATGAAATATTCCGAGGAAATCGGGGGGAAATATTCCTTTTAAAAGGATCCTCGCCTGGTTTGGCTTCTCAGGGGCGATTTTTGCAGGGAAAAGTGGATAAAATAATGGGGAAATCGAGGTTATTTGGGGAATAAATGGATTTATTTGGAATTTTCCTGGGGAAAAAACGGTGACAGGGAAAAAATAATGGGAAAATGGAAGTTATGGTGGGAATAAATGGATTTATTTGGAATTTTCCTGAGGAAAAATGGATAAGGGGGATAAAATTCTGGGAAAATCAAGATTATTCCGGGAATAAATGGATTTATTTGGAATTTTCCTTGGAAAAACAAAGGTGAGAGGGATAAAATATTGGGAAAATCGAGGTTATTCTGGGAATAAATGGATTTATTTGGAATTTTCCTGGGGAAATAAAGGTGAGGTGGGTAAAATAATGGGAAAATGGAAGTTATGGTGGGAATAAATGGATTTATTTGGAATTTTCCTTGGAAAATAGGAGTGAGGGGAATAAAATAATGGGAAAATTTGTGTTGTGATGGGAATAAATGGATTTATTTGGAATTTTCCTGGGGAAATAAAGAGAACACACTGGCAAGAATTATAAATAAATATAATTATAAATAAATATTCACAGTACAGGTAATTAAGCACAATACAGACAACGTTAATGAACCTCAGATGGCAAAAGGATGCATAAAAAAATGGGAATTTGCTGCCAGCTGGGGAAATTCCTGGTTTGGAATAGGATATTTTGGGAAAAACCCATTCCCTGGCGACCCCTAAGCGTGCATTCTAATAATAATGATTGTAATTAGAATAATAATTACGATAATTGAGTTTAACACGCTCAAATAACTGAGTTTTTGCAGGATTTTTGTTTTAGGGGGAAGAAAAAAAAAAGCCTTGAAATTTTCAAAATTGAAAAATCCTCGGAAGATTTTTAATCCTCATTAATTAATTAATTAATTAATTAAAACACGAGAATAAAAAAAAAAAAAAAAAATTGATCCCTTTGCTATGAATTCTTAATTTTGCCAAGAAGCAAAAATAAAGAGAAATTGGCACTTTTGGTTTTTTTGTTTTGTTTTGTTTTGGTTTTTTTGGGTTTTTTTTTTGGGAATTTTTCCTTTTCATTTGTCACTTGCAGCCAGGGCTGGGAAGGAGGGAACGGAACGGGAACGAAAGTGCAGAGTGCAACAAACAAACAACAAAAAATTACAGAAAAATACATGGAAAAAACCGAAATTTGACCTTTTTTTTAAGTGTGCTGAAAAGAGAAATAAAGTTCTCAAAGGGGAATTTTTGCGGTGAGGGAACCCATTTCTCTTGACTATACAAAGTTAGTTTTTAGACCTTAAATCCCCAGCTTTGAACACATAAATGTGAATTTTTAGTGTGCTGAAAAGAGAAATAAAGTTCTCAAAGTGGAATTTTTGGGGTGTGGGAACCCATTTCTCTTGCCTGCACAAAGTTCATTTTTAGACCTTGAATCCCCACGTTTGGGCACCGAAATTTGATTTTTTAGTGTGCTGAAAAGAGAAATAAAGTTCTCAAAGTGGAATTTTTGCGGTGAGGGAACCCATTTCTCCTGTCTACACAAGGTTCATTTTTAGACCTTAAATCGCCACGTTTGGGCAATATTTTTTGAACTCCCACTGCTCAAGCCCTGCTCATTTCTAGGAAAAATAAATCTAAATCTGGAGTGTGCAGCGTCTCGGAGCAGCCAGGGAGTCGCTGACTGCCGGAAGGAAACGAGCACAAAACAAAGCCTTGGAGGCTTTGCAAAGCCCAAAAAAAATCTCATCCCAAAAAGCAGAAGAAATTCTATTTCTGCCAAATAACCCGACTCGGCCAGTTCCCTTTGCAGCTGCCGGGTCCACGCTGCCTTTCAAACGGCAAAAAGAGATTAAATTATCAGATTTAATGACGGCAGGCGCTGCCGGAGCGCTCCCTGCAGCCACCCCAGGAAAAGCGGATCCCTTGTCCCGCCCGTGCCGGTGGCACCGGCAGCTGCCCCGGGCTCCTCCCTCCGTGCCAAGCTGGCACTTCCCTGCCAAGGAATAAACAGCATTTTCCTTTCAGTCTTATCGGCATAAAAAACTTAGCGTGATCTTCAGCAAATAAACCTCACAATCTGGTCCAAATCGCCCAGCACCTTTTCATCGCAGTTCTCTCCTCCTTAATTTTCTCTGCTCTCTGCGTTTTGCCCCCTTTTATTTGCCCTCAATCCTGGCATTTGAGCCTTTTTTGTGCTTTCTAAGCTCCTATTTTCTTTTTTTTTTTTTAAGCATCTCTAACCACGCCACGTCAGCAGCTCCCGGGGAGTCCCAGGGTGACAGAATGAGCCGTGCAAAATATTTTTTTTTTTTTTAAGAGTAATTAACCCCTCGTTAACGGGATTCTCCCCCGTGTAACAGCAAGCAGAGTCCATCATCCGGAGGCTTTCCTCCCTCCCGAGGCTTTCAGGGGATGCCATCCTTCCTCTGGCAGCACTGCGAGGGAGGCACTCCCCAGTCGTACATGTAGGAAAGCCTGAGTTTAACCTCCTCCTTGCACAGCTTCCCTTCCTTGGCCAGCGTCTGGTGCTTCTCCAGCATGTCCTCGATGCTCTGCTTGTGAGTCACGATGTATTTGTTGCTGCAGCCGCGCGATTTGTACTCGGTGTCGAAGCGGGGGTCGTGCACCCTCTTCACGTCGATGGGCGCCAGCCACACCCCCAGGGACACGTCCTCGCTCTGCCACA
The DNA here is from genome assembly GCA_013397755.1 of Cnemophilus loriae. Lineage (NCBI taxonomy): Eukaryota > Metazoa > Chordata > Aves > Passeriformes > Corvidae > Cnemophilus > Cnemophilus loriae. Next base: position 30,429 of record VZTF01005810.1, read on the forward strand.
GGTTCAGGTAGTCCCTGCTGAGGCGCAGGTAGCGCACCAGGTCGGCCGAGATCACGTAGCCGCCGCCCAGCGCGTAGGGCAGGTAATAATCGCACAGCAGCCAGGCGCTCTCCTTCCACTTGCCCCCGGATTTCACCCGCCCGCGGCCCGAGAAGAAGCCCCAGTAGAGGCGCCGCGGCTCCTTGGCCCTCAGCTCCTCCACCAGCACATCCAAGCGCACGAAGGTGTCGTCGTCAGCCTTGAGGGCGAACTGGAAGTCCAGGTGCGCATCCAGCCACACGTAGGTGGCCAGCACCTTGGCCGTGAGGTTCTCGTACGAGTCGCGCAGCTCCGGCAGCAGCAGCAGGTCCCGGTGGCGGCTCTGCTCCAGCTCCAGGCTCCGCAGCTCCTCGGCGCCCAG
>VZTF01005811.1:0-16020 GCA_013397755.1 Cnemophilus loriae
TGGGGGGCGGCGGCGCGGCCGCGTCAGCGGGGCCGGGGGAACTCCTCAATGAGCCGCGATTGGCGCGGGGAGCGCGCGGCGCTGCCGGGGCCGCTCCGCGCCGCTCGCACCGACCGCTCCTCGCCGCACCGACCGCTCCGCTCCGCTCCGCTCCGCGCCGCGCGCACCGCTCCGCCATGATCGCATCGCACCTCCTCGCGTACTTCTTCACCGAGCTCAACCATGACCAGGCGCAGAAGGTGAGGAGGAGAGCGGCGAGCGGCGCGGAGCGGCGGCGCGGGTGAAAGTGGGGAGGGGGAGGGAAAAAAAATAAAATGGGAGAGGGAAAGGGGAAAAGGGAAAAGTGAAAAGAAAAAGGGGAAGGGGGAAAAAAAATGGGAGGAAGGAGGGAANTGAAAAGAAAAAGGGGAAGGGGGAAAAAAAATGGGAGGAAGGAGGGAAAAGGGGAGAAGGAAAAGAGAAAAAGGGAGGAGGAAAAAAAAAAGGATGGGCAAAAGTAAAAGAAAAAAGGGAGGGAAACTGAGGAGGGAAAAGAGAAAAAGAAAAGGGAAGGAAAGGGAAAAGGGAAATAACGGAGGAAAGGAAGAAGAATGAAGGAAAAAAGGAGAGGGGGTAAAAAAAGTTGAAAAAAGAAAGGCTGTAAAAGGAAGGAAGAAAAAAGAAAAAAAGCAGAAAAGGGGAGAAGGGAAAAAGGAGAGGAAAGCAGTAAAAAGAGCAAAAAGGAGGGGGGAAAGTGAAAAAAAAAAGTAAATTGGAAAAGAAAAGAAAAAAGGAAAGAAAAGAAAAAAAAAACTTTTTAAAAGGGAACAGGAGGCAAAACAACCTAGGAGCGAAGGGGAACCGGAGCGAAGGGGAACCGGGGCGCAGCGGGCCGGGCCGGCGGGCGGAGGCCCCAGCGCTGCCCGGCCGGGGCCGCGTGCGGTACGTGCCGCGGCCGCNCGGAGCATCCGCGGGCGCGGAGCATCCCCGGGAGCCGCTTCCTCCGCTGCCCCCCTCCCCGGGCAGCGAGCCGAAGCGCCCGCGGGGATTGGGGTCAGCCCGGGGCACGAGCCCAGAGGTGGCACTTGCACCTCGGGTCCTCTTCCCCACGCCGTGACCCCCACCCCGAACCGCGTGTGTCCCCCATCCCTGCGCTGACAGCGATGGAAAACACCTTCCTGTCTCCCGTTCCCTTAATTCTGGGGTTCTGAGTCCTTAATTTTGGGGCTCTGAATCCTTAATTTCGGGGTCCCGAGCTCCCCGAGCCTGTTCCCAGACTGCAGCCCCGAGCAGCAGCGTCCCGTTGGGAGGCACGGAGCGTTGGTCACCCCTCGCTCCCGAGCTGAGGAAAAGCTCGAGCGTTCCTGCTCTCCCATGGCTGCGGGAGCAGCCGGCCTTTGTCTGGCCAGGGCAGCGCTTAGGCTGGGCTTAATAAATTATGCCTGGAGAAAAAACGCTGGATGGGAGAGAGTGCGGAGACTCAGGCTCTTCCTGCAGCGCTCCGCTGGCATCTGGGAACAGGGCGGAGGGGATTTCATCTGTGATTCCTGACACTGCGAAGTGGTGAGGGTTTGCTGATCTGAGCGTGAGGTGGTCGGGATTTGCAAATATCGTCATAAAAAGATGAGGAAAATGCTTGGAGAGACCTGGGATAACTCCGGAGATGTCACTGGGGAAGTGAAACTTGCCACGTTGGCCTTTCACCGGTGTTAAATAGGAAGGCAATCGAGGCAGAACATTAAAAAAAAAAAAAAAAAATCTCAACCTCAACCCAAACAAAGTACAGGGAAAACTTCACAGCGCAAAGCCATCCGTAAAGAAACACGGGCTCGGCTTCTCCCTCCGCTCGCCCCGGGGTTGTGCAACAGCCAAGTCCACGGGAAGGGGTTGTGTAACCCTGGCAGAAATAGGCCAGCGGCACAGCCCGGCCCCGGGCTCCGGGCTGCTCACGCCTTCCTTATCGGGAGCTGGGAATAATGCAGAGGGAAAGCCTGGATGGAGGAATTCGCCTTCCTCACCCACTGGGAGAAGGGTGTGCGAAGCCTCAGGAACCGGCTTTGTTTCCCTCCCGGCTCCAAAACCCAGATAAAAAAAGGTTGTTGAGATGTGAGGGAGAAAAAAAAATATCCGGGAGCCGCCGGCTGGAGCTCGGGATCCTGTGGGAGATGGCACTGCCCTCCTGGCCGCCCCCACAGCTGGATTTCTCTGGGATGTTTTTAAACAAATTCCTGTGAAACCTCCCAGTGAGGCAAAGCTGGGAGAGAGCACGGGAGCTCAGCTCGGCTCAGGGAAAGGGGAGAGGGGGGAGAAGCCAGCTGTCCGACCCGGCTGCTTCCACCACGGGTGTAAAAGTTATTCCTGGTTTATAAATCTCCCCAGGCAACGGGAAAAGCAGGGGAGTCCTCAGCACAGGGAGACGTAGGGGGTGAAATTCTTGGAAAGCTGCGATTTGTTTGGTTGGGTCTTCTTATCAAACCCTGTATTTGAGACTATATTTGGGAAAAAAAATTGCAGGTGGTAGCCTGGGATGTGTTTTCCCTTTGGATCAGGGAGAAAAGGAGCTCAGCTGGGGTGAAAAAGTGCCTGTTCCAATAGCTGTGGTTTGCATCCACCTCAAGGCCTTGAAAATAGCCTCAAAAATGGGATTTTTCTTCCCATTCTTGCCATGGAGCAGCTTCACCTGCTCTGCCACTCATCTGGGGGGCATATTACCCTCCTCCCCAGCCCCTGCCCTTTTCCTGCCTGGAAAGTGGGTTGTCCAGACTTATCTAACCGCCAAGGGATTGTGCAAACTTTAATTAACCTCAGCAGCGTCCTTTGAGATCCCAGCTTGAAAGTCTGCCGCGGCTGTCCCGCGTTCCCTTGGGATGTGCCGGCTCACCCTGGGCTTCCTGGTCCCTCAGCCTCGTCATGCCGTGGGAGTGGGGGCTGAGTGAGTATCTCTTCTTCCCCATCCCTCCTTCAGAAGGGAAAAGCTGGGGATGGGATTGATTTTCCTGCATTTGTGGCCGTTCTCAAGCAGGTGCAGGTTTTCCATGTTTGGTTTTTTTTTTTTGGTTTATTTTTTGTTTTTTTGGTTTTTTTTTTCATTTGTTTTGGTTTTTTCTTGGACGAGGGATTAGTTTTACCCAGGTGATTCCTCCCTGGATGTCTCTGTGGAGATGGGAGGGGCACTTATGGCAAATTCCTGGAAAACCAACTTAACAGCTTCCCTTGAGGCTGCCGAGGTCAATGGCAGGAGCCGAGGTCAATGGCAGGAGCCGAGGTCAATGGCAGGACAGCTGTTTCCACCTTTGGGACCTTTGGGAAGCCATCCTGTGTCCCCTTGCTCCTCTTCCACCTCATCAGAGCTGCCCAGCCTCAGTTTCCCCTCCACAGTGGGGTGCTCCCACCACCCGAGGGGGGATTCTTGGGGCCAGTGAGGCTTTGCCATCCAGCATCCAAGTGGGATCTCTGCGCCGAAGCCTTCTGGGTTTAACATGGGGGAGAAGGAGGACGGGTGGCAGGGACAGGTGCAGTTGGATGCCTCCAGTTCCAGAACTGGAAGGCAGAGCATTTTCCTGCTTGAACTGGGTTTTTGTGGGGCTGTGGGGCAGCGGGGTCACCTAAGGATGGGTCGGTGGATGCTCCGTGGTGTCACTTCCTCACCGTGGGTGCCCGGCTCCACCTCCGGCGTGGATCCAGCTGCTGTCCCGGGGCTGAGGATGGGGAGGAACCGGCCGAGCAGGAAACATCTGACTCACCCGGGTTCAGGATGACTCCGGGCGTGTGTCATCCGAGGCAGGGAGGGCACGTGGGCTCGGATTCGGCGTGGAGGAGCTGAAGGACGTGGGTGCCACCGGGGCCAGGGCTGGGGAGGGTGGGTGCAGCCCAGCATCACCCCTGTGTCACCCACGGGAGGTCGGGGAAGGGGACGAGCCAGTTCTCTGTGCTGAGTCACCTGGGGTGGGAAACGGGGACAGGGATGGGCAGCGCAGGGACCAAGGACATGGAACAGGGAATGAAACCTTCCCAGAGCTGGAGGCCTTCACCCTGCAGCCTCTGCTGCTCCCTCTGCCTCGCTTTCCCCAAGTTCATCCCTTCCCACCACAGATGGGGTGGGGTGGGAGCATGGCTGGTGCTTGCACAGCATCCCCCTCCCAGAGAAGCAGGGAGAGAGTCAGCATTCCCTAAAACTTCAGGGATTCTTACGAAACAGCATGCTTGAAGTTAAAAACTGGGAGAGGGAGGGAAGTAATTCAAAGAAAATAGAATTCCCAGCAAAGATTTCCCTGGAGCAAGGGGTGATGGTGCATGCTGTGGGTTTGGGGTGCTCCAGGCTTCCCCAAAGGTGAACGTTGCTCCGTCATCTCACACACAGCAAATGTTTGGCTTTGTTGCCAAGAAGGGAAAGAATCTAGCCCAGAAAGCAGCCACCCTCTCCCAGCGTTCTGCTTTTGCTCAAAAAGGTGCTGGAATGTGTCACATCCGACTGAAAAATACGGCGGGGAGATGCCGCGGATCGGAAACACGTGCTCCTGCTCCACTTCCTGGCAGCCACGTGGCTCTGGGAAAGGATTCAGGGCAAAACGAAAACAAAAAGCAAACAGCTTCTCCTTCCCCTAATGACCCCCGAACCGGGGGTCATTAATGGGAAAGATGGATCTGGGACCTCACTGCACAGGAACAGAGCTCTCTGGGCCCTTCCCTTCCCCTTCCCGCTGGGCAGGAAGCGGTGGCACGGTGCCGGAAGCATCGTCACCCACAGCAGCCCTGCCCCGTGTCCCCGAGGGATGGGGACAGGGTCCCCAGGATCCCTGCAAGGGCAGCGGATGAGCCAAGGAATTCACAGAATCCTGGAATGGTTTGGGTTGGAAGGGACCTTAAAGCCCATCCTGTTCCACCCCTGTCATGGGCAGGGACACCTTCCACTGTCCCAGGCTGCTCCAAGCCCCGTCCAACCTGGCCTTGGGCACTGCCAGGGATCCAGGGGCAGCCACATCTGCTCTGGGCACCCTGTGCCAGGGCCTCCCCACCCTACAGGGAACAATTCCTTCCCAATATCCCACCTATCCCTGCCCTCTGGCAGTGGAAGCCATTCCCTGTGTCCTGTCCCTTGTCCCCAGTCCCTCTCCAGCTCTCCTGGAGTCCCTTTAGGCCCTGGAAGGGGCTCTGAGCTCTTCCTGGAGCCTTCTCCAGGCTGAACAGCTCCAACTCTTTTCTGTGGATCGTGGCATTGACTTGGGATTAAGTTATTTGAAGACTGGTTAATATTTCCACAGCACTGATCCCTCGGGGTGCAGGCTCCTTAACAGGAGTCTCGAGGAGTAGAACGGTGTCCAGCTGCAGCGCTGGCACCGGAGCCATGAGTTTGGAAGTCAAAGGCTGTTTTTTGGGTTGCTTTAAGCTCAGCACAGCTCAGCTCAGGTCACACAGCAGCAGAAATTGGGCAAGTTGAGGATTCCTCAGTCGTGGGGCAGGCGGACCTTTCCCAGCGGTGGCCGTGCAGCCGGGACAGGCGACCCTGGGCACCTCTCCAGCATCCGGCATGGAAATGAGCTGAGCCTTGGAGACAGCCTTGAGCCGAGAGATGGGGATTTGCTGGGGTTTGGTTCAAAAACGTGGCATTGAGCTCATTACACCCACAGCTACTCCGTGATCCGGAGGTTTAACACGATGTCCTGGGCTGGGGTATGCCCAGCGCTTCCCAGCTTCCATCCCTTCCTTCTCCCTTCAGTTTGTTTAGATTTCCTCCAGGAAACACTATTTATTTAGGCAGGAAGCTTTCCAGAAATTCAATTGCCCCCTTCAGGATCCTAACCTAGTGACTTTGTTTGTTTGGAATTGGCAATGTGACCTAAAATAATTCTGTGATCTTCAAAAACGTTAAGCAACTGAGAAGGTGTTTTGTCTTGAAACATGCTCAGGCTCCGGCGCTGCAGGCTGAATTCCCCCCGTTTTATCCCATCTTTGTTACAGTTTGAGGGGTGCTCAGAATAATCAGCCGGGCCGCAGGGCTGGGAAGTTTTGGGAATGACAGTGGCCATGGCTCTTCCTTGGTGGGGGCCAGGCACAGCCAGGGTGCTTTCACTGGGGAAGGAGCGTCCTGCTGCACGCCCTGGCCCGCCTTAGCTGCCAAGTGGGGTGATATCCACGTTGGGAGAAGATGATCCAGGTTTTAAGGGCTTTGGAGATTAGAGGGAGGTCACCGTATTCCTCAGGCTGAGGTTATTCTTGGTTTGCTGCAGCCTGGAGGACATGGGGGACGTGCCAAGCGGGGCCCGGCCCGGGGGAAGGAGGTGAAGCCTCAGAGGGGTTTCCCTGTACTGGGATTTTTGTGTGGGGGGGTCTTCACTGCTGAGGAGCTCCCAAAGCACCCAGCTTCTCTGGGATGAGGATTGTCTGTCCTGGGTTGATGGCGCTGACCGATAACCCTTGGGATAACCCTCGGCACAGCTCAGGGGGAGGTTTCCTACCCTGGGGCTGGCGTGGAGGTGAGCTGCAGCCCCAGAGCCACCCCTTAACCAGTTAACTGGAGGTTACTGGTGCCAATAACCAGAGCCTCAGCACACGGGAGGGAATTTTCAGCAGGTGAAAGCAAACAGGAGAGGAGGGAGGAGAGTGTTTGACTTCCTGCTGTTGGGCTGGATAAGGAGAGGCTGGTAAACAACTGGTGCCAGGAAATCTCCAGGCTTCCTTCTCCTTGGCCTTTCCCTCGTGTCTGCCTGGTCTTCTGGCTCCTGATTTTGGGAAGGAGCTGAAAGCAGCAGGAGGAAGGGGGAGGAGGTTTTACCCATCACACCAGAGGATGCTGCTCTGCAGGGGATGCAGCAGCATCACTCCTGGAATGTGCTGGGCCGGGCTTTCCTCCATCCCCTGACCTCGCCGAAGGGATCTCAGCTCCCAAATTTCCAACAGAACTCAGGGTGGGGGGGAAAAAAGGATGCGCTGGAGCATCCTGAGCCTGAAACACTGGCAGCCAAAACCGCAGCAGGGCTGTTGTGTCCAGCCCAGGGTCGGGGCAGCACATGGGTCACGCTGGGCCGGGTGCAATTACGTGCCCACAAAATGCCCATTTCCTCCATGGCAGCCCCATAAAGCGCAGCCCGAGCCCGGGTTCCGGTGACCCGGCGTTACGTGCCTGCAGACAGGTGAGCGCACGGGGTGGAGTTTTCCTCTTGACTTCTCAGGGCTTGCAGCTGCCCTTTAATTAATTCCAAGTGAAGCTAATTGAAGCAGGGCATGGTTTGGGAGCGGGCAGTGTCCGCCTCTCCCGGACACTGTCCTGCTCCGGCCAGGCTGCACAGGCACGCACGGTGCTGGTGGGTGGCTGGGGAGGAGTTTTTCCATGCCTTTCCCAGGCAAGACGAGGTGCTTTGATGCCATTTATAGAAGGGCTTCTCCATATCCCCAGCTCAAGTGTATAACAATTTCCAGGAATCAGGAATGGGGGGCGTGGATTTCTTCCCTCTCTGGCCATGGCACACGCTCGTGTCATTCCAGCACTGGCTTGGGTCATTCCAGAACTCACTTCTGTCACTGCAGCGTGGTTTGCTCGAGGGCGTTGAGTAGCTCTTGGCTCTTGGGGTGATCTCAGCAGTGGAGAAATGACAGGGCAGTGGATTCCTGACGAACATCCTTGGTGTAGGAAGAGGCCCCGGGGGTCAAGGTCACAGTGCATTGATGCCGTGGAATGGGACGGGCTTTGCACCTGGAAAACCTCCACTGCCGACCTCCTGACTCACTCCTGAGTTTGAATTCCTACTTCTGTAGCAACCTGTTTGGGTGTCTGTCGGTGACTGAGCGGGAAGATGCTTTGGAGCATCAGGAGCAACTTGTGGTTCGGCATTCCCAAGCTCCAGCAGTCTGGGGAGGGGATGCAGGGTGGCACTTGGTGAGCACCTTGGAGAGAGGTGCAGGAGCAGTGGTGGGTGATGCCTGCGATGAGCAATTCCAGCAGTGCTGCCGTGTCCTGCCCTTTGGGATGGGTCAGAACCTGCTCCCGCTCCTTGTGTCACCCCCAGCAGCCACGGGAGGGGCTGGACGCTGTCCTGAGCGTGTCGTGGGGCCTGTGCCCACATCCCCAGCCCTCCGCCTCACCTCTGGGCTTTATCTCCACCTTTCAGGTCGACAAGTACCTGTACCACATGCGGCTCTCCGATGAGACCCTCCTGGAGGTGTCGCAGCGCTTCGAGAAGGAGATGGAGAAGGGGCTGGGAGCAGACACCAACCCCACCGCCTCCGTGAAGATGCTGCCCACCTTCGTCAGGTCCACCCCAGATGGGACAGGTACTGTGGGACGGGAGATGCTCCTGGGAGGGCAGAGGGAGGGCTGGGCACTCCTGTCCTCCTGGCACTGCCAGAACGGGGATGGCACCCAGGGCCACCTTCGCTGCTGGTCCTTGGGGCTCCACCCTGCTCAGGCTGAGTGTGGGGACAGGCCTCGTCCCCNCGCGTGCCCTTGCTGGCAGGACAGAGACAGTCACGGGTCCGGCTCATCAGATTTCATTAGCAGTGAGGCGGCAGCGGTGCCAGCGCTGTCTGAGTGCCACCAGGGCCCCGGCAGGAGCAGGGGCTCTGCAGCCCTCACAATGTCCCTTTCTGCCTCTCCCCGTGCCGGCAGAGCCACGCTCCGGCCAGGCACATCCCCCTCTCAGCCCAAAGAACTGCCCCCTCGGGCATCCATATGGGAAAGTTCCTTGTTCCCTCTCCCAGCCCGTTGTTTTGGGAAGGAGCTTGTCTCCATCCCTGCAGCATCACCCCCTGCCCTCACGTGTACCCGGGACCCACCAAGTGTTTGGAGCGGTCCTGGCTGCTGAAGGGAAGGAGGGATGGAGCTCTGAGCAGCTGAAGCTGCTCCAGTTCCGCGTCTGGGCTGGCAGCAGCCTTGGGAAGAGCCCCAGGGATGGTCGGTTGTGTTGGATGGAGTTACTCGGAGTTGGGGTTGGTCTGGTGCCGGCACCTACACAGGGAACTGTGCAAAGCCTCAGTGGCAGAGGCTGCTGGTCACCAGCAGGAGAGGTGGACAGAGGGACAGAGCCAAAATCCCTCATGGCTGCTGGCTGTCCGCTCCCTGGGGGCAAGGACAGAAGTGACAGAACCATGGAATCACAGAGTCACAGAACCATGGAATTGGTTGGGTTGGAAGGGACCTCAAAGCCCATCCAGTGCCACCCCTGCCATGGGCAGGGACACCTCCCACTGTCCCAGGGTGCTCCAAGCCCCGTCCAGCCTGGCCTTGGACACTTCCAGGGATCCAGGGGCAGCCACAGCTTCTCTGGGCACCCTGTGCCAGGGCCTCGACACCCTCACAGAGAGGAATTCCTTCCCAATAATATCCAACTAAAATCTCCCCTTTTTCAGTTTAAAACCATTCCCCTGTCCTCTCACGACATCCCTGCTAAGGGTCCATCTCCACCTTCCTTAAGAGCCCCTTTAATCCTCGAAGCATCCCCTGATCTTGGGCCCCCAGCTGCACCTACACCCAAAAGCTGGACCTGGCTGCCTGCCCCGGGATCGAGATTCCGATCTATTTAAATGTTGGAGAATATTTTTAATTACAGGGACAGCCAGGAGCCGCCCCTGGGCACGGGAACTGGTGCAGCCAAAGGTGCTGGGTGCTGCTGGAGCGTGTGTCAGCACTTCCAGCACCCTGACCCGCCGTCGGGAGAAGGAGCAATCCCTCCCCATGCCCTTACAAGACAGATCCTTGGCGCCCTTCCCTGTATCCAGCTTCTCCAGTGTCCCAGCTGGCATTTCTCACTGGGGGAGGGGGGAAAGAGGAACAGCAGCATGGAAAAATGTCACATGAGAGGGATGCTGGCACTGCAGCTGCCCAGGGGGGCTGGAAAATGTGGGACTTTTGAGCAAATCCCAGGGAACTAAGAGCTGGACAGGCCAGCTCGAAATGGATCCAGCCTCTGAGTGGCATCAGCGTCCCTTGGGTTTTGGAGAGGGGGCTGGAAGGTGCCATGTCAGGGTTGGGGGCTTGGTGCCAGATCCCTGGCACAGATGGTGTGGCAACAGCTCGAGAGGAGCTCAATGTCCAGGGCTATGTCCTTCCTTCTTCCCTCTTTTTAAAGCTCCTGGGCAAAGTCTGACCTGGGCTGGGCACCTGTGCCGGGTGCCAGCAGCTGCTCCCAGCCCAAGGACAGGTTATTCCTCTGCTCCAGCCCTGCTCCAACCTGATGCTGGTGCCATAGGGCTCCCAACCATCCACCTGTAGAGTGTCTCTGTCCTCCCTCCCCTCGTCCTGCAGCTCCCGTGTCCATCCCTGTCCTCTCCCCTCGTCCTGCAGCTCCCGTGTCCATCCCTGTCCTCCCTCCCCTCATNCCCCCCCGTCCTGCAGCTCCCGTGTCCATCCCTGTCCTCCCTCCCCTCGTCCTGCAGCTCCCGTGTCCATCCCTGTCCTCTCCCCTCGTCCTGCAGCTCCCGTGGCTCTGCTCTGGGATTAGACCCCGTTTAATGCGCAGCTCCCAGGATCCAGGGGGATGAGAGGCGCTTATGGAAATACAAGGTCACGTCTGCAGGTTAAGCCAAAACACAGCCCCGGCTCCCGGCTCTCGGTGGCTTTGCCATTCCACTGTGGTGTGATAAGAGGGGGGAATTCTGCTTTGGAAGCAGAAACTCTTCTAAAATCAACTTTCCTTGCTTTGCTGGGCTCTGGCACCCACTGGAACACCACCACGCCGTGCTGGCAGCGAGGTGATGGGGAAACAGATCCCAAATAAGCTTCTCCTTGGAGCCCCAGTGGCTCTCCCAAGGGCTTTCTCTGCTCAGTGCAACCAACACCCTCCTCCCTGCTCCACTCCTGGTTTTTCCAGGCTTTTCCGGTGTCACCAGGTTTCCTCCTCCACGCTGGTGTTGGCACAGGGATCTTGTGGTGCATCCTCTGTTAAGCCCCAGCAGCTGATAACCCCATCCTGGAGCTTTCAGGAGGATGCTGCAGGACTTGGGGGTCAAATCCCTGGAAATCTGAAGGATTGCTTTTGGCAACACCTTTCCCTCGGCTGGTGGGCTCAGCTTCTGCCAATAACCAGCTGCCTCTGCATGAAAACCAGCTCATGGGGCACAGGGGCTTGAAAGGCTTGAAAAAATTTGCTGTTTTCATGCCCAAAGTCCCGTGGCTGGGGATTTACCACATTCCCAGCAAGGTTTCCCGAGGAAGCTGTGTCTGCCCCATCCCTGGAAGTGTTCAAGGCTGGATGGGCCATAGGGCCTGGCCCAGTGAAAGGGCAGGGGAGTGGAACTGAACGGGCCTTAGGGTCCCTTCCAACCCCAACCATTCCATGAGTCCATGAACTAGCTGGAAGGAGGGAGGAAAGGGCTGCCAGGGGGTGGCAGTGGGAAGTGCCAAGGTCTGCACCTCCACCTTCTGCATCTCCCTGGAGCCTGTGCCTCCCAGCTTTTCCTCTTCCTCTAATTTTTTTATTAATCCAGTTTGCCAGAGGATTCCTAGGCAGTGGAATTGCAGTGGGTCGGGTGGGATCTCCGGGTGACCAAGCTCTGAGGTGCTGGGACACGATCCCACACACGCTGCTGTTCCCAGCAGCACAGCGGGTTTTCCAGGCACCCGGCTCTCACCGTCTGCCCAGAGCAAACAGCCCCTGGAATCAGGGCTCTGTGTTTGCCCTCCCTGTTTGGCTTGTGGGCTCAGCACCAACCCTGATACCTTATCACGGGACCTGGGAGCCCAAAGCGGGGGGCACTGCCCGGACCTGGAGCCCATCACGCGTTCCCAGCATGGCTGGGAATTTTCCGAGGGAGAGTTTGCTGCTGCCTTCTTCCTCCTGCAAAGCTGATCCAGCCAGGAGCTGCCCCCAAAGTGCTTGTGCTCCCGCCGTGGTGCTGAGCAGGGTGAGGGGTGTTAGGTGGTGTTTGGGTCCCGCTGGGGCTCCGTGGCCAGAGCAGAGCTGGTCCCACATGGCTCCGGGGCCATGAACCCCACAGCGGGGCTTGGCCGAAGCTCCAGGTGTGTGAGGGCTGGGCAGGACAGAGGGATGGCCCCATCCGGGCTGCTCGGCCCTTTTTTTGGGATCCTCCTGGGTTCCTTGCATTACGTCCAAGGAGCTGAGCAACCTGCGACCCTCTTGGCTGCAGCGCCCTTATCCCTGGTGTATTTATCAGCCCCCTGAGGTGTTCTCCATGCTCTGCTAACGAGCAGAACGGCCTCAGTGCCGATGGCCAGGGAGGGGGAGCACACTGTGACATGTGTGAGGGGCAGGACACGATGCCAGCGCTGCCCAGCCGGGCATCACATGCAGCTGTGCCCGCTGCGGCTGAGGGTGGTGCCCGTGGTGGGCTCACCCGGGCGGTCGGGAGCGTCTCCAGGGTTTTCCTGGTGTGTTCTCCATGTGCAGAACCACCGTGGCCTGTGGCTGGCAGACAGGGTGCCAAACGAGCTGCCAGACTGGTTCAAAGCTCACCGCTGCAGAGGGCCAAGGGGAGGAGGAGAAAGGAACACCCAGGGACCGACTGGGCCAGCGCGGGAGCTCAGTGCCCTGGTGGCTCCGTGCTTTTCGGTGATGCGATGCTCTGCCCCCTCTCCTGGTGATGTTCTGCCCCACCAAGGTGCTGCACCGACCCCCAGGTGCACTCCCCACTCTGCATCCCCAGCTCTGACCCCGCTGCAGCCGCACCCGGCCTTGGAGCCCTCCCGTTCCTTCCTCCCTCATCTCCTCGGAGCACAGCAGCTGCTCCCCGTGGTCCTCTTCCACCTCGGCAGAGCGGCTGCAGCTCCCGGGGCCGTTCCCGAGCCCCGAGCCCTCGGAGGGTCAGCGCAGCAAAGCCGCCGGGCCCGAGGGAGCCCCACGGCTGGGACGGGAGCTGCCTTTTCAGCTGGAGTCACTGGAGATGCCGCTGGCGTGTGCATACTAATGACCCGCGGGTTTTGTTCCAACTGTGGCCCCTTTGTACGGCACAAAGCGGCCCCCGGGCGCCGGGATCGGCCCGGGGGAGCCAGCGCAGCACATTCGATGCATTCAGGGCTCCAACAGTGCTGATAGAGGGCTTTCCCCGGCCCTCTCCCCACTAAAACAGCCAGCTGGGCGCTTTTCCCGCTGCCCAGCTCCCGAATGCAGCGAGCTGCCTTGAAAACAAACAGGAGGGGACACCCCGGGCTCAGCCCTTGGGGCTCCCCTTGGAGAAGCCGTGTCCCGGCTCTCCCCGGGGAAGGCAGCAAGGAGGCCCCAAAGGTCTGTGGGAGCTTCTCCCTCCCTGGTTTTGATTCAGAGGAATCTGAACCGCAGTAAGGTGCTGTGAAGTAAAGCACACCTTCATTGGGAGCGTGCAGGGGTTTGCTCCTCCATGTGCACGACCCCCACGCTCATCCTACAGAGGTTATTTATATGATCACAAGTTTGCTTTCTGCCTTTTTTGTTCCTTTATCTAAAAGTTACAGTCTTACGGGTTGGGGTCTTACATAACTTGTGGTTTTCTTATCTTAGGGCTGCAAGCAGGGCATGCTGTCCTTATCTAATACATTCATCACACACCTATCTTGCTAACACCCAATTTCACTATTACACACTTGGTTGCTATATTAGTTATATTTCATCTGTGACTGGGTATTGATTATGTTCCTATTCTCGCACGCCATTTTTTTCTACCCTTTGTGCCAGCTCTGCCGTTTGTCATTAAAACAGCAGTTAGCGTGCGTCTTCCCTCTCATCCCTCACCCGCAGGGGCTGAGCCCTTGTCCTGCAGAAAAGCCATTAGTCAGACACGTTAGCTCGCGTTCTTTTATCATCTTGGTCCACTCGGGTTTGTTTTTTCCAAGAACAGTTAGCATTAGGCATAGCATCTCCCATTCACTCACCATCGTAGCCCCTTCCAGGGCCAGGCTTCTTGTCCTGCAAAAGCAGCCAACGCCCAGCTTTTATTGATCTACACTTTATTCTGAGGCGCTGGTGTTAGAGGAGTCCTGTGTTCCATGCGTTAAAGGAGTCCTGTGTTTCAGTTTCCTGTTTCCACCATGCCGGGAGTGTGTGGGATTCATTCCTGGGGCAGGGCAGGGAGCTTGGCCTGGGCTGGGGAGGCTAAGCCTGAACATGAGGGTTTTTTGAGTATATCAAAAACTGAGCCAAGCTCTGCTGTTGCCACAGCTGCCATCAGGGTTTAACCCCTTGGGGTGGAGGTTTAGGAGCTTCCACAAGCATCAGCAGGGTCAGGAAGGGCTCTGCTGCCTTCTTGCTTACGGAGCCTGAGGCTGGAGCTCATCTGCCCTGGGATCCCTGTTGGTTTGGGCGTGGGCTTTTCTGGATGGGGCTGGTAGGATTTATCCTCCTGCCACACCCTCCCCAAGGCATCTGGATCTGGCTCAGTGATGGTCAAAATATTGATCCTCCATTGGCTGTGGGGGAGCCAGGGGGCAGAGGAGGGGCGGGGAATACAGCAACTGCTCCAATAAAATACCAAAAAAATATAATAATGAGCAAAATAATGAAATATATTAAAAAACTCAGACCTTATCCTTGTACGTGGGAGGGGGCTGGTTACCTGGCGTGGTGTGGACAGAGGACCCTCCGAGCTGACGGGCTGTCCTTGTCCTGATCCCGCAGAGGACGGGGACTTCCTGGCGCTGGACCTCGGTGGCACCAACTTCCGCGTGCTGAGGGTGAAGGTGTCGGACAACGGGCTGCAGAAGGTGGAGATGGAGAACCAGATCTACGCCATCCCCGAGGAGCTCATGCGCGGCAGCGGGGTGCAGGTGGGTCCCGGGAGAGTCCCCGATGTGTCCTGGGGCTGGAGCAGGGCTGGAGCAGGGCTGGCCATCCCGTCACTGCCTGGGCCAGGGGATCCTGCTGGATCTCGTGCTGGGAGCTGGGAATTGCTGGCAGCCAGCACGGCGATGAGTGGGAGCGGACACAGCCTCCCCTCGCAGTGGGCGGCCAGCTGAGGTCTCACTCTTCACCTTTTTTCCAGCTTTTCGACCACATTGCCGAGTGTTTGGCCAACTTCCTGGACAAGCTGCAAATCAAAGACAAGAAACTCCCCCTTGGCTTCACCTTCTCCTTCCCGTGTCACCAGACCAAGCTGGACGAGGTGGGTGAGGGGCTGAACTCTCCCTGTGGGTTCCGCACCAGTTTAGCTCAGGCTTTTAATTAGGCTCATTGATTTTGGGTCATGTGACCTTTCCTGAAGGGCCACATCTCTCATTCCTGTGAAGCCATTCCCCAAGCTCTGGGTGAGAGGAGCTTAAGAACAGCACTGTCCCTTTATTTTTATGAATATTTTTTGTCGGTGCAATGACTCAGTGGCTGCAGGGTCAGGGACAGAAAGGATGGAACATTCCTTCAGGGAATGCAGAGCTTGGCATCACTTCCCAATAACCCTGTTGCTTGTCATCTTCTCCAAACACATTTTAAACCCCCTGTTTAAAGGAAAATTAATGTTTGCTAAGGATACATGCCAGGCTGCCTTTTTTAGAGCTGTTTGATGACAATAAGCAGTGGTGGATCTCCTGTTTTAAACACATCTGGCCAGGTTTTCATAGGAGCCTGGAGTGGTTTGGGTTGGAAGGGACCTTAAGGACCAGTCAGAGTTCCACCCCCGTGCCAAGGCAGGGACACCTCCCACTGTCCCAGGGTGCTCCAAGCCCCGTCCAGCCTGGCCTGGGACACTCCCAGGGATCCAGGGGCAGCCACAGCTTCTCTGGGCACCCTGTGCCAGAGCCCCTCCCCATCCTGGATTTCTGGACTTCCCCTAATTTATCGGGAGGGTTTTTCAGCTGCCAGCCATCTGTGAGCTTTGAGAGGGTCCTCGAGGCCCCGGGTCACCGTGTGTGCGAGCAGGGCGTGGTGCTGAGCGAGGGTCGCGTCCCAGGCACGGCGGGGGCTTGGAGGGCACCGTCTGTGGGAAGCGGCTTTTCCCTGGCCGCAGCCAGACGTGCCGGGCATCNCTCGCCCCCGGCTCCCCCGGCGGGCCGGCTCCACGGGGCGCGGCAGCCCCGGCACGTCCTCCGGCCGTGGGGAACGGCGCCCGTGCCCGAGGGGTTAACGCCTTCCTCCCGGCACACACGGGGCTGTAAAGAACCGTGAAATGCAGAAGCTGCAGGAGGAAGCG
>VZTF01005811.1:16825-46967 GCA_013397755.1 Cnemophilus loriae
GCGCCCCGTGACCTCGCCCGGGTCGCGTCTCTCGGTGCCTCAGTTTCCCCAGCTCCAAGGCGGGGCGGGTGTCTGCCTCCCTGAGGGTGCTGCAGCTGTAGGGTTGGAGATTTCAAATGTAATTGAGTCCTTTTCCTCCCCCCAGGGCTCAGCCCCTGGCCAGGTGCCTCTGGCCACAGGGGACTGTGAGTCCCCCACCCTGCAGGGACAGGTCAGGGATCATTCCAGAGGCACAGCGAGCCCCCCACCCCACAGGGATGGCTCAGGGATCATTCCAGAGGCACAGCGAGCCCCCCACCCCACAGAGATGGCTCAGGGATCATTCCATAGCTACAGCGAGCCCCCCACCCCACAGGGATGGCTCAGGGATCATTCCACAGGCACAGCGAGCCCCTCACCCCACAGGGATGGCTCAGGGATCATTCCATAGCTACAGCGAGCCCCCCACCCCACAGGGATGGCTCAAGGATCATTCCGTAGGCACAATGAGCCTCTCACCCCACAAGGCTGGGTCAAGGAGCATTCCACGGGCACAACAAGCCACCCACCCCTCAGGGATGGGTCAAGGAGCATTCCTCAGGCTTGTGAACAGGTTTTGCTGCAGGGCTCAATCAAACCTGGTCATGGGAACCACGAGCAGCTCACATTTTATTTCATGGCCATAAACTTTATCTGACACGGAAGCTGCGGCTGATAGCGCAGCTGGTGAGCTGATAACGGGGGGCTCCCCTGCAGGGCCACATGTCCCTTGTGCCAGGGGCCAGGGGTCACCTCCAAGCCTCCCTCTTGCTGTTCCCCTGCAGAGCATCCTCGTGACGTGGACGAAGGGGTTCAAGTGCAGCAGCGTGGAGGGGAGGGACGTGGTGTCCCTGCTGCGCAAGTCCATCAAGAAAAGAGGGGTAAGAGGCTGGGCTGGGGGCACACGGGTCCCTGGCACAGGAGACCTTGGCTCCGTGCAGATGTTTCAGTCTGTTTTGTCTCTGTTGAGTCACCCTCTCTCCACCATCTCAGGACTTTGACATCGACATCGTGGCCGTGGTGAATGACACTGTGGGAACCATGATGACCTGTGGCTACGATGACCACAACTGTGAAGTTGGCCTCATTGTTGGTGAGCTGCAGCGAGGGGGAAGAGCTGGGGTCCATCCCTCCAGGAACGCCAGAGGGAGATCCTGCTTCTTGCAGGCCTTGGGGTCTTTGGGGAAAAGAAGAGAGGGGGATATCAGTGTTGGAAAAGCAGCATTGCCCAGTGTTTGTGTGCTTAGTTCTTCACTTTCTCTGGTGCGTTGGGCTGTGGCCAAAGGGAAATGAGGGATAACGGCAGTGAGGGAAAGGCAGAGTCCTCGCTCACCCTGTCCCCGTGCTTGGGCCAGGTACCGGTACCAACGCCTGCTACATGGAGGAGATGAGGCACATTGACCTGGTGGAAGGCGACGAGGGCCGGATGTGCATCAACATGGAGTGGGGGGCCTTTGGAGACGACGGGGTGCTCAACGACATCCGCACCGAGTTCGACCATGAGATCGACATGGGCTCGCTCAACCCTGGCAAACAATTGTGAGCAGATTCTTGGCTCGGGCTCAGGCTCGTGGTTTGCTCAGCATTGTCCGTCCTCCCATAGCGCCGGCGTTACTGGGGCTGGGGAGGTCATCCCAGCTAACTGGGTCACCGCGTCCTCCGCCGCCGGTGCAGAGAGGGGCAGTGTCCCAAACCAGGGCTGTGTCCCAAGCCAGGGCTGTGTCCCAACCCGGAGCTGTGTCCCAAACCAGGGCTGTGTCCCAAACCAGGGCAGTGTCCCAAGCCAGGGCTGTGTCCCAACCCGGGGCTGTGTCCCAACCCAGGGCTGTGTCCCAACCCGGGGCTTTCCACCCCACCCGCTGCCCTCGTGAGCCCCTCGTGTGAACGTGCTGATTGCTGTTCCCTTCCTGGCCAGCAAAGTCACCCAGCAGCCCAGGCAGGCACCCTCACCTCGTGTCCATTTCCCAATCCTACAGATCTCCCGTTCCCCACAGGGCTGCTGTGGCGTTGGGGGTGATCTGGGGGTCCCTGCAAACTGACTGAGCCCCTTCAGGCAGCCACGAGTTCTCTTTGCAGAATGATGGCCATGTCCACATGGCTTCATGTTCTCGTTGATGGGATAAACTGCTCTGGGAAGAGATTACCTAGATTCCATTTGGGATGGGAGGCTGCCAAGGGGTTTTCAGGTCAGCCTGTGGCCACCTCGTGGCACACACCGCCAAACACACACATTGTTTAGCCTGGAGAAAAGGAGGCTCGGGGGGAAACTTATGGAGAGATAGGAGAGGCTTAGGTTGGATATTAGGGAAGATTTCTGCTCTGAAAGGGTGGTCAGGTGTGGCACAGGCTGCCCAGGGCAGTGGTGCTGTCACCATCTCTGGAGAGATTTAAGAGCTGTGTGGATGTGGCTCTTGGGGACGTGGGTTAGTGGTGGCCTTGGCAGTGCTGGGGAATGGCTGGACTTGATGACCTTAGAGGGCTTTTCCAACCCAAACCATTCCCTGATTCTATCTCGTGCCTCCCCATGGGCAGGTTTGAGAAGATGATCAGCGGGATGTACATGGGGGAGCTGGTCAGACTCATCCTGGTGAAGATGACCAAGGAAGGGCTGTTGTTCGGGGGAAGGCTCACGGCGGATCTGCTCACCACTGGCCACTTTGAGACCAGATTTGTCTCTGCCATTGAGAAGTAAGTAGGATCCAGGGGGTTTCCTGAGTCCCAGCCCATCTCCCGACATCCGTGGAGGGACCACCACTGAGCAAACCTGGACCATCACACAGCAAAAGTCGGATCGCCAGGCACGAACCCCTTTTTGTCCCTCCAGGGAGAAGGAAGGGCTGCAGAAAGCCCACGAGATCCTGAGCAAGCTGGGCCTGGAGCCGTCGCACGAGGACTGCCTGGCCACGCTGCGCATCTGCCAGATCGTGTCCACGCGCTCGGCCAGCCTGTGCGGGGCCACGCTGGCCGCGGTGCTGCGCCGCATCAAGGACAACAAGAGCGTGGAGCGGCTGCGCTCCACCGTCGGCGTGGACGGCTCCGTCTACAAGAAACACCCGCAGTGAGTCCAGGGAGGTGGTGGGGACAGGGACAGGGATCTGGGGGTGGTGGGGACAGGGACAGGGATCTGGGGGTGGTGGGGACAGGGACACACAGAGGGATCTGCTGCTGCCAGCGGTGGGTACGGCTTGGCACAAGAGAAGCACCTCTAAATATTCCCTCGGGCACCTCGTTTGGATCCGGGGGGGTCCCCAGAGGGTCACACTCGGGTCCCCTTTCCTCCTCCTCCACAGCTTTGCCCGTCGCCTCCACAAGACCGTGCGGAAGCTGCTGCCGGACTGCGAGATCCGGTTCATCCGCTCGGAGGACGGGAGCGGCAAAGGGGCGGCCATGGTGACAGCGGTGGCCTACAGGCTGGCTGCGCAGCACAAGGCCCGCCAGAAGATCCTGGAGCCCTTCAAGCTGAGCCACGAGCAGCTGCTGGAGGTGAAGAAAAGGATGAGGATGGAGATCGAGAAAGGGCTGGGCAAGGAGACGCACGCGGAGGCGACGGTGAAAATGCTGCCCACCTATGTGTGCTCCACTCCCGACGGAACAGGTGATGTGTCCTGTGTAAAACCTCTGTGTGTGAGCCCCTGGATGTCCTGCATCCTGGGGAGTGGCTGGATCCTTTGCTATGGCCCGTTTCTCTTTGTGGTGGGAGTGGCACAAACCTCCTGTTTGATACTGGGCAGAGCACTGAGCCTCTGGGACATTCTGCACCTGACTTAACACAAAGCCTGGCTGTGGCTGTGGTTTTCGCCGGCCCAGGATTCTTGCCACCCTCATCCTGGGCTGTGCTCCTGGTTCTGCCTGTGGCTTGGGCGAGTGCTTGGCCTTGGCTGGAAGCTTGTGCAGGTCCTGTGCAGGGCCAGGAGCTGGACTTCAGTGATGCTTGTGGGTCCCTTCCAGCTCAGGTTTATGATTTGAAGCCTCATCGTCACCCCGAGTCTGGAGCAAACCTCTCCATCATCTTCCTGCCTGCACCCCCTGTTCCTACCTACATCCCCAGCCGTGTCTCCATTTCCATCCCTCTCCCTGGAAGAGGGCAGATTCATGTCTGCTCTGTGCCACACCCTGGATGCCCCGTGCTGGGATCTCTCCTGATGATCCTCTCTTGGGTTGCAGAAAAGGGAGATTTCCTCGCCCTGGACCTGGGAGGAACCAACTTCCGCGTGCTGCTGGTGCGCGTCAGGAACGGGATGCGGCGCGGGGTGGAGATGCACAACAAGATCTACTCCATCCCCCTGGATATCATGCAGGGCACGGGAGAGGAGGTCAGGATGGGCAAATGGAGAGGAGGGGAGAGGGGCGTCTTCCCTGGGGTGGCTGGAGCAGGGCTGACCGTGGAGCTGGTTTTGCCTCTCCAGGGAGTGAAACCAGAAGTGGGGAGGGCTGGTGCTCTCCTGCCCTTAGAGCAGCGAGTTCTGCCCAGGGCTCTGGAGTTTGGGAAGCTGGAGACTGGTTTTTAGGTTAGAAATGGTGTTATTCCCAGGCATGGCTGAACCTCCCCGAATCCCACACACTCCACAAGGGCAGATAAGCATCATCCCCATTTCCCAAATAGGGAAACCACAACGCAGGCAGTGAGAGATGTCTCCGGAGACACATTTGGAAAGAGTTTTGCAAACCACTCCAGGCAGTGCTTGGGGACTGGGAGTATCTCCAGCAGACTGGGCTAGAGGGCAGTGGGGATCTCTTGCAGAGGGAGCAGATTCCTGTTTCACCTCCCTCCTGGCCCCTCCTGGGACCTGCAAGGTGGAGATAATGCGGGGATTTGGCCACGTTGTGGGTGGGGAAGAGGGTGAAACCAAGCTTTTTGGGGTTGCTCACCTCCCACAGTGAAGCTCAGCCGTGTCCTGCTCTGTTCAAAGTCCTGGGAGCGATTTGAACATTCCAACAGGCCTGGGAATGGGTCGGAGTCCCCAGCAGTTTGGGCAGGCTGGCTTCCAGCTGGGCTCTGGCTGTGGTGGTAACCTTTCCCTTGGCTTTGCTCGTCCAGCTCTTTGACCACATTGTCCACTGCATCGCCGACTTCCTGGAATACATGGGAATGAAGGGCGTGTCACTCCCGCTCGGCTTCACCTTCTCCTTCCCTTGCCAGCAGAACAACCTGGATGAGGTAACCCCACCCCTCCTGGCAGCATCCCTGGCTGGTACCTGGCTGTCCCTCCCACCTGGTATTGAGGGGGTCTCACTGGGGGTTTTTTCCACAACAGGGAATTCTCCTGAAGTGGACAAAAGGTTTCAAGGCCACGGGCTGCGAGGGAGAGGATGTGGTGGGCCTTCTGAAGGAGGCCATTCACAGGAGAGAGGTGAGCAGCCATGGGGCTGGGAGAAGCCAGCGGCTGCTCCCACATCCTGACTCTCTTTAGCATCGTTAATTGGCCTGTAAAACAAATTACTGGGCTGAGCTCAGGGTAATGAGTGTCGGAATTTTCACAGCCGCCCTTACTCATCTCTTGAGGTTGGATTTTCAGACCCCGGAGCTACGGGCTGGCTCCTGGCCAGGGCTGGAGCAGACTTGTCTGGCCCTGAGCTCAGGAGACACCGGCTCGTTTCCTTGGCACAGACCACCCCGAGCTCCTGCCCAGGGGCTGCTCCTGGCAGGGCTGACCCAGCCCCTCGGCAGGTGGAGGTGTCTGACATCTGAGCCCTACCTGCAGACAGGTGGGGCTGTGGGAAGTCCGTGGGTGCCTCCATGTCTGTGGAGGTGGATGGTCATGGAGGACAAGGGAGAACAGTTTTAAACTAAAAGAGGAGAGGTTTAGGTTGGATGTTAGGAAGAAAATCCTCCCGGTAGGCTGGGGAGGCCCTGGCACAGGTTTCCCAGAGAATCTGTGGCTGCCTCACCCCTGAAGTGTCCCAGGCCAGGTTGGACGGGGCTTGGAGCAACCTGGGATAGTGGAAGGTGTCCCTGCCCATGGCAGGGGGTGGAATGGGATGGGCTTTGAGGTCCTTTCCAACCCAGACCATTCCGTGATTCTGTGACTCTATGACTCCCATCCTCACCAGACAGACAGGTCCTTGCCCAGCCGTGGGAGCAGACTTAGCAGGAATTCCAAGTCCTCCAGGAATAACTCGTGCAATCCATCCCTCTGCAGGAATTCGACCTGGACGTGGTGGCAGTGGTCAATGACACAGTTGGCACCATGATGACCTGCGGGTACGAGGATCCCTATTGCGAAGTTGGGCTGATTATCGGTGAGAACCGAAACTTCCTTGCGGAGCTCCTGGTCCGTGGTCCCACACCTGCCCCGTGGGGCGTGGGAGGTGTCCCAGGGCTCTGATCCCGCTCCTCTCCGCAGGCACGGGCACCAACGCCTGCTACATGGAGGAGATGAGGAATGTGGAGCTGGTGGAAGGAGACGAGGGCAGGATGTGTGTCAACACGGAGTGGGGGGCCTTCGGGGACAGCGGGTGCCTGGATGACATTCAGACGGAGTTCGACCTGGCGGTGGATGAGCTGTCCCTCAACCCCGGGAAGCAGAAGTGGGTGGTGGCTTCGGGGGGCTGGAAGGGACCCCGATAGGGCTGAGGGTCCAGGAGCAGTTCTGCCCCACCATCCCATCCAGGGGATGACGAGCAGGGCAGAGCCTGGCTTTGGGACACACCGATGTGTCCCTTGTCCCCTGCCCGCGGGTGGGGGCCGCGCTGCTGGGCTTGCTGAAGGGATTGTACTGAAGGCACCTGGCAGAGCTGGAATCCCCATCCAGACCCAGTGTCCCTTCCTGTCCTCATGTCCAGCTGTGTCCTCTCCTTCCCAGGTTTGAGAAGATGATCAGCGGGATGTATCTGGGGGAAATCGTCCGCAACATCCTGATCGACTTCACCAAGAGAGGGCTGCTCTTCCGGGGACGGATCTCAGAGAGGCTGAAGACCAGAGGGATCTTTGAGACCAAGTTCCTGTCCCAGATAGAGAGGTGAGGTCCAACAGGCGAGTGAGCACCAGCTGCCAGTCAGAGTAGGGATGGAATTTGGGGGAAGTGCCCCCAGGGCTGCTGGGAGAAGTTCCACGTGCTTGGTCTGGAGCCAGGTTGATGCAGGATGGGGCCACACAGATAAATCAGCAGAGCCCACGTGGTTCTGGCAGCGCCAGTGTGGAGAGACAAGGAGAATGACTGGGTCTGGCAGCACAGATGGCTCTTTATACTCTGCCCTGGGCAGAGAGGGGCCGTGGGTTACAGGGGTGTCACACTCTGATGGCTTTGTCCTGGAATAGCCTCCCTGATTAGGATGTGACACCATGCCACATCCAGGTCTGAAAGCTGAGGTTGAAGGGGGACCGTAGGGCCCCCCCCAGGCCACCGTCAGCCAAGCCACGCGTCCCTGGGCTCTGCAGGATGTAGCTCAGGAAGGGGAAGCCACACGTCCCAGCTGCGCCATCTCCTAACGCTGCCCGTCCCGGGTGTCCTCCCCAGCGACTGCCTGGCCCTGCTCCAGGTGCGCTCCATCCTGCAGCACCTGGGCCTGGAGTCCACGTGCGACGACAGCATCATCGTGAAGGAGGTGTGCACGGTGGTGGCGCGGCGCGCGGCCCAGCTCTGCGGCGCCGGCATGGCCGCCGTGGTGGACAAGATCCGCGAGAACCGCGGGCTGGACTTCCTCAAGATCACGGTCGGCGTGGATGGGACGCTCTACAAGCTGCACCCTCAGTGAGTGGCTCTGGTCGTGCTCCGAGGGGACTGCCCGGGGGCACCTGCTCTCCTTGGGCAGTCGGGGGGCTCGGGGGGAAGGTTCAGGGGGTAATGGGGGAGGATTTGAGGTGTTTCAGGGGCTCGAGAGCTGCCGGGAGCTCATTGACCCAAAGCTGAGGCCCAGCAAGAGTCGGCTGCTCCCTTAAGCACAGGGCACCAAGACAGGTAATGCAGCAGGGGCTCCTCCAGTCCCACTGCACCCGACCCAGACGTGGTGACCAGGTTCAGCCAGGACTCCAGGTGATGGGGATGAGGCAACTCTAACCAGCCATGAGTTGGGTCACGAAGGTCCACGGCCACACAAAAACTTGCCCATGCCAGAGCTGGCGGCTGGTGCTGCTGGACAGGGGGGCTCAGGCAGAGACTAAAGCACTGGGCTGAGCTTAATAGGGCTCAGGAGACCATGGGCAAAGGGAGGCACTGAAGACTCCCGCCAGGTGAGGCTGGTCAGGGCTGTTGAGGCTCATTAGTGCTCCCAGGGCTTGGTGGACTCGAGAAGGGGCTGGGTTTAGTCCTGAGTGAAGGCACAGCACGGTCGTGTTGTAACTGTGGGTTTGGGCTGAAGTGTGGAGACGGGCTTTCCAAGCTTCATCCCTGGCACTCTGTCTCCATCCATCCATCCATCCATCCATCCATCCATCCATCCATCCATCCATCCATCCANACCCACCCATCCTTCTCCTTGGGGTCTGCGTTGCATTTTGAGGCTCAGTGCAAGGCAGTGAAGGGGTTGGGACTGACACCTTCAGCCCGTGGCCGGTTAATTCAGAGCCTCTCCTTCGCCTTGCCCTGCAGCTTCTCCACCGTCATGCACGAGACAGTGAAGCAGTTGTCCCCCAAGTGCGAAGTGACCTTCCTGCAGTCGGAGGACGGCAGCGGCAAAGGCGCCGCGCTCATCACGGCCGTGGCCTGCCGCATCCGCGAGGCCGGGCAGCGGTAGAGGGAAGCAGGTTTGCCCAAGAGCTTGGTTTCAGCAAAACAGGACGTTTCCTCACCCGATCCCTCCCTCTCTCTGCACACACTCACACACCCACGCACCCCCTCCCCTCCAAGCAGACTCGTAGCTTTACTTGTTCTCCGAGGCGCCACGGTGGGACTGGAGACGCCGTGGGCTCTGTACAAAGTGTTGTCGTAGGAGTTTCCTTGCATGCCATAAAACCGCCTGTCGAGTAAAGCTCACAGTGTCTTTTGGCTTCTCCCTGCATTTCCAGGTGGAGCTGGAGCTGTCCCACCCGCAGCCTCTGTCACACCCCAGCTGTCCTCCCACCGCTCCGAACCACTCACCCTCCCCTAGCAGCAGTAGGGATAACACTCGGATAATTGAGACACTGCATTGTCACTTTAACAGTTCCTATTTATGTATGTCAGAGTCGTAGCTGTCCGTGCTGTAGAAGCAAACCTCTAAGATTGGGCTAAAGACCTCCACTAGTCTTTTACCCTGATCAAGGCTGTATTATTTCCATGAAAGTCATGGTAACTCTTAAAGCACAGGGTGCAGAATTCCACCGGCGTGGCCGCGGCTGCACTGGAGATACCACGTATCTCTCTTGGTGAGCAATACTAGAGAACCTGCTGGAGCCAGGCTAGAGGGGCCCCTCGGCCCGCTCCGGCAGAGCACGTGCCTGGAAATAATTGGGGACTCAGGGTCTAATCCCATTTCCCGACCTCTCACCCGCACCCTGAGTAGCGTGTAGGAACGTGGCGTGTACGTAGGGTCGTGTTTCACCCCCGGACACCACTGCCCCTTCCCTGGTGCGTGTGTGGGCGCGAGGAGCCGCTGCCACGGGTCGGTGTCTCCCCTGCCACGCCCCAAACTCGTGGCCGTGTGTCTGCCCTTGGCGTGGAGAGTCTGGTTTGCTTTGTGTCTGTGAAATAGTTCTGCGGTTGCAGCCTTTAGGTGGCACCTGGATTTATACACTGTATATTTATGTTTTAAGAGATCTGATGTCTTTTTATGTACATAGTCTTGGGGGGGGTTGTATCACTTAGTTTTAATGTCACCTTTTCATGTTGTTGAAGAACAGTACAGAGTAATTTTTGTTGTTGTTGTCATGTAATTTTTTTTTTTTTTTTAATTTAAAATCTTCTTGGGGTAGACTGGAGAAAGAGACCCAGATTCCTGAGGACAGTTGTACAAGAGGTTTGGGCATTCTGACTTTATCACCAGGACAAAAGGGAAAGCAGAAAGCCAGGGACGCGGCGTGCAGGAGCAGCGGGGCCCTGCGGTGATGATGTCGAGTTTAGGCTGGGCTTTTAACCTTAGGAGAGATTTTATTTTGGCCCCTGCCCTCCCCAGCTGTGCCCGCAGCATCACCTGTGTGCCGTGGCCAAATGCAGGGATCGATTTTTGCCAACAGAAAGCTCTGGATGAACTAAAAGCTGCAGGTCTCTGCCTCAGTGAGCAGAGGCAGACAGAGGGTGGGGGGGGTTTCTGTAAATATTTAGCAGAAATTAATTAAATTCCATTGATGTACAAAAAAAAAAAAAAAAACTAATAATCCCCACAAACAGCCCTTCAGATTGGAGGATAGAGTTTTTGTCTATTTTTATGTATATTTTTGTACTGCTTGGGGTAACCTCATTACCAAAAGTCTCTCTTCTGTGTTGGGGGTCAAGTTCAGTAGCACAATTTTAAAGCAAAATTACTCTTTTGGGCATTTTAAATGCTTATTTTTTTATAAGCCTCAAGACAATTATAAAAAGTAAAACCTGTGTATAGAAATGATGTAAGAAACCAAGTTTAGTGAAAGTTTTAGAAGCTGTCAAATAAATCTTTGAAGGATGATACAGAAATCCTCTAATCTGGTACCAAGCAGTTTTGTGTGATTTTTTTCCTCAGAAAACCAGCATTTTGCCTACTGAAAAATCAAAACAGAAATGTTTTTAGCTGCTGCACTGTGCAGAGTTGCATTAGTGGCTGTTCTTACTCTTAGCCAGCTGTACCCCTTTTGAAATCCATAGTGTTTTCATCAGTTAGTGAGTGAAATTTTATGCAATGGTAGTTTTGGGGGCAGAATGGGAAGGATTGGGATCTGAGCAGCCCTGCTTTTGATTCAGGCTCTGCTGGAGCAGGGGACTGACAGGGTGAAAGGGAAACTGGGGAGCTGAGTACCTGGCCTGGAGCAGGGCCACCACAGTCCCTTCACCTGTCTGGGGTGAAGGAGGGGCTGCAGCTCCACAGGGGTGAGGAAGGGTCACCCTGAGCTCGCAGGGTGGTGGTGGATTTTTGGCTGGGCTTGGTCAGAGGGATACACACCTGGATACCCACCTGGGTATTCGAGGCTCCCGTAATGCTGGAAAGCTTTTGCTTAGACTCAGAATCGAGCAGGGTCTGGAATGTTCCCAGTTAAAAGCAGTACTTGAAGCACTACAAGACACCTGTGTTACCTGTGGGTGCAGATCCACCCTCCCGGGGCTGCAGGGAGGGGTCTGGGGAACACCTGGAGGAGTTTGTGCTCCCTGTGGGCCCCGGGGGGACGAGCACCCGAGGTGCTGGATGTACAGTCTGACTGTGACGGCTGGGACCGGAACCTCACGCCAAAACGTCGCCATGGGATGTTCTGTGAATGTGTTTAAAATGAAGAAGGGAAGATTAAATCCTAATTATTGATATGAAGGGAAGATCAAATGATTATCTGTGGGGACAGACGGACAGACTGCAGAGCCTGAATTGCCCAGTCTGCATCTTCCCTGCAGCAAGAAGCGCTGCTTTGTGGATTTAGGATGGTTTTGTTTTGCTTGCTTGCTCCTATTTGGATGCATTTTCTTTGCGCTCCCGGGGCTGGGGGATGTTCTCCGGCCACACGGGCAGCAGGGAACACAGTCTCTGCCCCCCTTCCCTCCCTGGCAAATCTCTCCTCGTTGGTACTTTGGACAGGATTTTATTGGGTTTTTAAAATATATGTAAGTATATATAAACACAATCAGCCAATTACTGAGCCTTGCAAGCAGAATTTGCCTCTTGCCTCCCTGGAGTCCAAGGCCGGGAGGGAGAAGCTCGTGCTCGGTAGCCCGAGGGTATCAGTGGGGCACAGGTCTGTGGCCTGGCAGCAGCCCGGGTGCAGTTTGACCCGAGATAACTCGGTGCCTGCTCTCCCTTATCAGGCAATCCAAACCCATCTGGCTGTGAGAGAGATAAGGGAGTGAAAGGTCCAAGTGCATGGGAGGGGAGAGGTGTAAAATGGTGGCAAAATGCCGTGTGCGGGGATGGTGGGGTACAAGGTAACAACAAAATAAACTGGAATGTGAGGAGCCCTCGCCCCAGTCCCCTCCCCTCCCGATAAGGAAAATGCCTGGTTTGGGCAGATCATTTGCTTGCTCTGGTAGGAAAATGGACACTCAAGGCAGAGGCAATTCCTGTTCTCAAGGTAATTTGGAGAGAGGGAAATTCTTTCCCCTGTGACATCCCCGACCAGTCTGAAATCTTTCTGGCCTGAAGCAAAGAAAATGCATCTTGATGTGGGCGCTGGCTCCGTGCGGGCAAGGGAGTCATAAAGCCAAAGACTGTGTGGCTGCTGGCAGAATCGAGTGCTGTAGATTCACCTGATGTTGTTCTTTCGTGTTTACAATATTTATTTTTAGCAATTGACTGCAATGATATTATATATAGGCTTCCTTATTTTTGTACTTTTCATACCGTTTTCCTGAGTGTGGTGTTGTACTGCTCAGCTCCCCTCGGCCACCACTGCTGCTCCTAGTCAGTGACAATAAACGAGAGAAAAACAAACCACCACCCATTTCTGGGGTCATTGTCTTGTGTTTCGGCTTCTGTGCTCCCCTCGCCCCCTCAGCAATCCCTGAGGAAGGGCACCTGTGCCCACCCCATCCCAAATCCCTGATCCTGGCCCCTGGGAAGAGGGACCCAGCTGGGAAGGGGGCTGCCTTGCACTGAGGGAGGGCACAGGGAGACCCAGGACACCCAGGGATCAAGGGAAGGGGTTGTTGCCTGGAAAAAAAATACCAAGATGAGTTCCCTGCTCCACATCCCACATCCTGGTGACACTGCATGGGTCCCAGCAGGCGTCCCTGGGGTCCAGAGGGCAGAGCAGGATGGGGCCCTGGCAGGGGTGCAAAGCCCTGCACAGCTCAACCCACCCCCACAGCTGCTGGAAACCACCTGGATCTGAGGTACCTGTTCTCTGCCATTAACCAGCAGCCCCTGGTGCTTTCCACTGAATCAATTTTAAGGAGCTGGTACTTCTAATTAAAACTAGAGTTGAGTATCTAAATACAATTAATTCAATGAATAAATTCGATGCTGTAGCAGCTGAACACCTGAAAATGCTTCTGCTCTCTGCTGCCAAAGCTGTGACACAACACAAGATCACACAGAGGTGCTGAATCCACAGGGCGAATCCAACACAAAAAGCTATTCCCAGCAGGAAAGGACAGACATGGGCAAGTGTTCCACTTGAAATCATTTATTGACAAGTTGCCACATTTTTTCTATCTTGCCCAACACATTTTTTATCCTTGTTATAAAGTACAAATGGTTTTATATTTTTCTGACATTAAAAAAATAAGCTAACGAGGCAAAAATTCCCATTTTGAATCAAAAAATCCTGCTGTAAGAATTCAAAATTGTAAGAGACAAACATAAAACCCAACAAAGACTGAACAGAGTGTACCATGACACGACTCATCCATCAAACCAAGTGGAGAGGAATCCCTTGTTCCCAGCTCTGCCTTTGGATCCTGTGACCTTGCTGAACTGATGTGAAGTTGGTGTTACACATACGTCTCAAAAGGCACTCAAAAGTCACAAGTTCCTGAGCTAACACGGGATGTATTCCCAAGGTAACAGCTACAACAAGCCACAGAAAATGTTTAAAAACTGGTATTTGGTTTGTGTGAGTGGAGTCTGCACTCAGCGGAACGGCAGCTGAGAGCTGCTGCTGACAGGACTCAAGTGATGGTGAGGACACTGGAGTATTTGCTGTACATGGAAAAAACAATTCACTTAAGAACATCCTTATTAGTAAATTAACCTGCTAAAAGACAGAGAACTACTGGGTGCAGTGTTAGAACAAGACCAAGAATGAAACGTGTGTGCGTGAGCTGCAAAAAAGGCTTAAACCCAGCAGGTGGGAAAGGCTGTGCAGTTAAATAACCAAAGTTGAGAGTCCACATTTACAGAGATTATTTGGCCCTAATGGAAAAGGACCAGGAAATAAAGCAAAATATGGATCTGGTATTTACAGATCAGTTATTAAAAAACCCAACAAATAATACAACCAAACCCCACACTAACAAAACCCACACAACCTACGATGCGTGCTCAGAGTCCAACAGGTAATTTCCTACATTGTGATCCA
Organism: Cnemophilus loriae; assembly: GCA_013397755.1. NCBI lineage: Eukaryota > Metazoa > Chordata > Aves > Passeriformes > Corvidae > Cnemophilus > Cnemophilus loriae. The sequence continues at coordinate 30,891 of VZTF01005811.1, forward strand.
CACAAATTCCCTGTTTCCAATTTGGCTCAGTTGTCACCCAGAAAAGCTCAAGTGTAACACTTCTCGAACATGGAATGACTACTGCCTGACGATGCAGAACAGAAATAAAATTAAAAATAAAAAAAGGGTAACTGGTTTTGGCCTACCTAATGTGTGATCTCTTCAGAGCTGCATAGGAGAGCACTAAGGCCAGGGCTGTTGCTACAGTGTAAGGCCTGCTTGTCCGAGCTTTGGAGCAGCATCCAGGGTGGGAGAGGGGCTGCCACAGACCCCACGGAGGTCTCAGGCTTCCAAATTATCCAGCTGGGCCTCGCTGTCTGCCCTCTTCTCTGGTGATGTGTACAGGAAGTTGCAGCAGACGTAGAGGGGGAACGTCAGGAGTCTGCTGTCCAAATTCATCACGATCTGCTCCTGGAGCACACACGGGACATTTGCGTGGTGAGGGGGGACCAGAAAGCACGAGACTGATCCAACTGTCATTCTGCACATCTTAATGACCGTGGATTAAAATCGGAATATAAAAAATAAAGCAAGGACAGTTCACCTTTGCCTCAAGTTTGTAACACTGACACATTCTCAGCCTGCTCACAGCTCCCAGGCCTCTGCAGCACAGGGAATAACCACAAGAAATGCTGGAGGAAACTTCCCTTCCAACACGTTGGGAAGAAAGGGATAGTTTTCAGTTTTGGGAGATTTCACCAACCAGGCATTCCCCAACAGTTTATACTTGAAAGCAAACTTCAGTTTGTGGGTAGGAATTTTTTGGTTCCACTCTAGGGTAGCAAAATTGAAACTTCACCCTTGTGAGGATGCAAAACAACTGAAACTTCAAAACTGAAACTTCACCCTCCAGTGAGGATGGCACTGACAAGGAAAGGTTTTCTGTGTTCTCACCACCTTTGTGTCACTGCTGGCTGGGATTTGAGAAACTTGATTAACAAGTCCCACACATGCCTCACTAAATCCCGCCGTCAGCAACGGGTGGAGAAGGGCACATGCTCCAAGAAAACTCCACTCCCCTCTGGGGCTTTTATCAATTCATTTAATAGAGTAATAAATCCAACTCTTAAACAACACGTAGGCATTCTTGTAACTCCCTAGCTTACGAGAGTCTTCAAATTCCAAATCTGCCTCTAAATAAGGAGTCTGATGGACAGATTATGCAGAGGGGTGATGTCAGCAGTGCTGGAAGGCTGGGAGAGCAGCAGAACATGACACTGGCGGCAGACAGCAGCACCACAGGCACCAATTTCACTAATATGGGAACTAATTTCATATTATCAACACCAATGAAACCCACACTACCCTACTCTAGATCCACTTCACAAATTAGCTTAATTACTCACGACCTCTAACAGGAATGCCTGCGATTCCACATAAGCAATGACAACAAGAACAGCGACTCCCCTTCAAAAGCACTGGCTTTCTCAGCATTTTTTTCATGCCTTAAGTCCACTGTTCAAGTTCAACAGCTCAAGAACCCACAGACACACCTGGTCCTTCTCCAGGGTCAGGATCTGATAGCCCGTTGTCCTGCTGCAGATCATCCTCCCACTGCTGTCGAACGAGGCCAGGCGTAACCTGGGGGCACAGCAGCGAAATCACTTCAGCCTCCCGTATTTTTCAGCGCGAGGAGTTTCTCCCGAGGAGACAGGGTAACATTTTTTAATGCAACAAAACCTAAGGCAAGCGGGGCTGGCAGCACTGAGGGGGCCCCCCGAGCCCCACCTGAAGGCGATGCTGCGGCGCGGCTGCAGGCTGACGGAGCCGCTGCACGGCTGGTTCAGCGTGTTGCGCTTGAAGATGATGTAGCGGTTGGTGTAGGTCACCAGCAGGTCCAGGCCGAAGTTGAAGCCAGTCCAGCGCCAGCAGTACTGCAGGACAGAGGGGACACAGCCTGAGGATGGGCCGTGACACGGGCCGGGAGTGCCCCGCCAGCTCCGAGGGGTCAGTCCCGGCAATGGGGGTCTGGGCTACACGTGGGGGGTTCAGGGACCTCTGCCAACACCTGTCTCAGAGAGCTCGGGAGGAATAACCTGTGCCAGGGGACTGCGTGACAGCAGCTGAGTGTCAGCTGCCTCCCTGACAGGCAGGAACACACGTCACACCCGTGGGTATCGAATACTCAGCGCTGGGTACTGGGCTGATCTGTGAGCCCCAGCCATGCCCAAAGCACTCCTCGGGGTCAGCACCCTTGGGTTACGTGACTGCACTGGGAGAAATTCATGTTCCCTGTTTATTTCACGAGACCTGTTGCCTAAAGACACAGAGGGGCCCTGGCTCTGAATTTTACACATTTTATCTGAAGAACTTCCTTTCCCAGCTAAAAAGACACCAGTGATCAGAGCTCTGTTTAACTGCCTGGACCAACAGTTTTCCCAGTCTCACAGCACAAGAGCACAATGAAACACCAGTTCCTTGCTCCTTTCAGAGACAATTGCTTCCATCCTTCTGAGGAGAAATAAAGGGTATCTTTCTCCATGACATCTTTTGGATGCAGTTTGACAATGAGGGCCTACATGATTTGGAAATGCCTGACTTGTCTCAGCCACGCCAGCTCTGCAGTTTGCCACATGCCACACTTACATCACCATCCTTTGCCAGTTTGCGACCACACCTCATGCTGTTTCCTTCCAGTTCTTCTTTATTGATTTCTTGAGGCCTGAAAAAAACCCAGCATCTTTAAGGACACTTCAACAGCTTTGTATGACACCTTAACGTGGGAAAGATGAATGGACTGGAGTAAACTTGTCTGACCACAATCATGGAATACCCTGAGCTGTAAGGGACCCACAACTGACCCTTCTTTGAGCAGAGGCGTGACTGGATGAGCTCCCAGAGTCTCTTCCATCCCAAACTGTCCCATAAAACATCCACCTACACTACAAAACTGCAATACAAACAAGGTTGTGACGCCTCAGTTAGGCAGGACTTCTTTTACAAAAGAACTTTTCCAGATAGCAAAATAATAGCTGTTGCAATGAAATACATTCTCCCAGCCTCATAAAAAACCCAAGTGTTTTTTAAACACAGCAGGCTGGCTTCTTAGGCACAATCAGAGACAAGCGCTGGGGCACAGCTGCACGGCTCTGCACAACAGCAGTGCTATGAAGCAGCAGCCACGAGACACGGGGAGAGGTTTCTCAAGGGGCTGGTTACACAACTTAGCTAAAAAAAACCACTTCCCCTCAGTGCCTGTGAAGTGCCAGAGCCCGCGGCTGTGTCATCCCACACCAACATCAGCTCTTTTCACCAACAGCTCTCCCTGCGTCCAACATGCAGAACAGTCCTGCAGAGCCAGCACGAGTGAGATCAGTCTTGATTTTCCAGAAGTGGGTTACTCACTTTGCTTCACGCACCATGACGTCATTAACCCAACACCCACTGCCAGAAAGTGTTCAAGTTACACCAGGCTGAGGGCTGGCAGTGAACTTTATTAATCCTGGTGACATAAACCCCCCCAGGTTAAACTACAAACCCACAAGACCCAACAATGCCCTCCAAGCCAGAAGAGATGCAGCATCTGTTCTCCTCCTACTGCTCTCACTCCACAGCAACTCGCAGCTAAAGCTGTTATAAACTCAGCCCAGGTCTTTTCTCCTGTTTCTGTAAAAACCAGCCCTGGGAGGTGAAGTGGTCAATGAACAGGTTATGCATACAGGCTCATCACACTTGAACAAATTCACCCCGAAACCTCCCGTGTACTTTTCCACATCTTCCAGCTGAACTGGTTCTGTGGCTGACCTAAATGCAGTAATGGTGATAAAGGATTTATTTCTGTTTAATTAGTGGCAAATTTCACGAACATTAGTCCATAATGCTCAGACTGACATTAACATCCCCCTCTCCATCCCTCGAGCAGCCTCAGACGATGCAGAACTTCAGCTTTAACCACTTCCACCAGCTGCCACAGTGAACAGTGGAGTTATTCTGCTCCCTTCTTACACACCGCCAAAGAGACTGCTAAGAGCAGAAGTGATTCCAGTCCCAGACTTGAAAGATCTGTCTGGCTTCTTGTAGTGGTTTGAGTTTGCCAATTCAATTTAAGTGCAGTGGGTTAAGCTCAGGCTTATTATTCAGAACATTTTTTACTGTGAGATAAGGATTAGGAGAAGCAAAGCAGGCTCGAACTTTAAAGAATATAAAGAAAGTTTTATTAACAGAACTAAAAGGAAAAAAAGAAAAAAACCAAATAATAAAAAATTAGATTAAACCTTCAGAAAACCTCTCCTCCCCCCAAACTTCTCTTTCAGATATTTCCCCACTGACAATGCAAAGACACAAAATCTGATGTTTTTCAGTCAGCTTACCACTTCTAGAATAACCTTTCTTTAGTTTACTTAGGGAAAGGAGGTTTTTTTGTGGCTTCAACATCACAGTGAATCAGCCACCTGGGGTTAACAGCATCTGACCCCTGTGAAAGTCTTTTTCACACCTTGCAGTTTTCTCCCAGCTGCTTTCGTAGGCTATGCCAATTTATGGGGTATAGTTTTAAGGATGAGTTGTTCTAATATAAAACAAAAGTTTTCTCATCTCTCTGAAGTCATCTTCATTTCTGGAGTAGCAAAGGTCATCTTCTCTATCCATCCCCCAGAGCAGGGACTTCATTTCTCTCTCTCTCCCTCCCCATTCAAACTTTTCCTTTAATATCGCAGCCACCTCTGCATCTGCTTGCTACTCAAGCATAAATTCCTTTGCTCTTGACTACTGTTAGAATGCTCCAAGTCTCCCCATAAAATGTCACGAGTTACAGGAAACAGTCTGATGGACCAATCACCCATCCTCCATAGCTTCACAAGAGGATTTCAGCCCCAGAGCTAGGGCATCTCCTCATTTTCCTCCCTTTTAGTTCAGCTCTCCTTCTTCACTGACTTCAGTGTCTCGGTATAACTTTTTCCACATGCTTTCACCCCTTTCTCTGACTCGGGAGAGAATCGGTGTCTGAAGGGTTAACCTTTCCCCAGGGGCCGGAAGAGGGAGAGGAGGAGGAAGAGGAGGGAGGCCGTTATCCACGTGCCTGCTGCATCAAGATCTTACAAGTGGTGGCAGACCGCAGGACGGGGGGCCAGGCGGAGCGCGGGGGCTGGGGGAGGCGGCCAGAGGCGTGGGCACACCTGCAGCGGCAGAGACCTGGCCCGGCAGGACCTCCCTCTCTCCCCCGTTACCTGTTCAAACACCAGAAGCCAAAGAGAAAGTTCTAGGCGTCCAAACTCCCTAAATACCGTATCTCGCAGAGGGCGTATCTTAAAAATAACCGGCCCATGACACCCTGTCACTTCCGAAGGACCTGGCCCGGTGAAATCCACCTAGAAACCTGTCAACCCATGACACTTCTGCCACAAAACACATGTTTAATTTTAAAAAAGTGATCCACTTTAACACAAGTAAACCTTGAGTAGCTACAGTTCAAAGCCACAAACTCCACTGTTAACACTAAAAAATTCTCCAGTTCTGAAGAGCGAGTAAGATGTTTAATCCTTTTAAATGCAAACTCAAAGTAGAAGGGAAACACTTTCTTCTCCTCCTCTCTATAAAGTTACCAAGACAAACCACATCCCACGTTTCCAAGCAGTGCCATTTCCATGTTGGCAGTGTTAGAACAAGCAGGTGCAATTATGCCCTGCACCAGGTGGGATATGGAAATAGAGCCTTACTTCAGCTCAGAGGAGTCAGATTCATGTCTTGCTCTGATTCCTAAGTCTGCTTCCTTACCCCTGAGGGAAAACATGTGTTTGATATTGACATGGGCAGTAGGTGTGAGAGGAAGAGCAGCAGAGCTGGATAAACGATGGGCTTATAAAACCTGAATTCTTTTCCTGCAGCTACACGTTGGTCAAATGGCCAAAACATTTGCACTAACACAAAGGAACAGCTGCATGTGTGTCCTTCTAAGGCTGAGACTTCTGGTTTTCACTGTCTTAAAAGAAGTAATAAACCCATTTTGCAAAAGAGAAAACTAGACAAGAAAAATGTGGAAAAATACTCTGCCCATTCCAAGAGCCATTGAAATCCTCAGCTGTAGCTGAATTTTAAAGTTGCTCTTTTCCAAGCTGGATTATCCCCATCATCCTCACTGCAGCTCTGTGGAACTCACTTTTCCAGAAGCATGTGTATCCAGTGGCTGACAATTCAAATGCTCCCACTGCACTGAACTACCAAAAATTAGTTGGTTCAAAATTAGCAAATACAGGGTCTTCTCTCATATCAGAATTCTGATGTCTCACTTCCCTATGAACCCTGGTTCCCCATGAGCCAGGAGGTGACATCTGTCTGCTCTCACATACAGCAACTGCAGCATTGCAAAAGCCTTCCCAAGAGAACAGCATCAGACAAGCCCTGGCCACCCCAAATTAAACTTCAGGACTTGAATATGACAGTCACAATTCTGTACTTTAGCCCTACTGTTTCCTAAAGGTCTGCTACCTAAGAGAACAACTTTTTAAAGATCTTGGCTCTTCCTCAGACCAGAGTTTGGGGCTTTTTTGAAGCTCCCGTTACAACCCAACACGTCCCTGTCCACCCGCGGGGTGACACGGCTACGGGACAAAGGAGCAGGTCAGTCTGCTGGCTCTGGGGAGGTAACAGGCATCTTGCAGCTGCCTGACGTGGCATTTTTTCTCCTCAAAGCACTCCAGGAACCAGGAGAGAAGACAAAGGCAGGATCAACTCCCCCAGCTACATTTTGCCATCGTTTTGGTGTTAAATCAGGGAGCTGGCTCACTGCAGCACGTCCAAGAGCAAGCAGCAGGAAGGGAAACAGTTTCATGGCCAAAGTATCCTTAAAATGGAAGGCTCAGAAATTACCCTTTCACAGCCTCAACACAGATTTCCAGGCGAAGCACTAGTGAGAATCATTAACCAACATAAAGGAAAATACACAACATGTGTCCCCCACCCAGCATTTCCCTCCAGTCCCATTAGACCAGTTTGCCAGTGTTCTACTGGTTGAGGGATGGGAGACCAGCCAGCCCAAGGGAACAGAGAGCTCCACAGAGATCAACAGCTTAAAAGCACTGAAGTATGCTTCCCCCCCTCCTTTTACTGTAAACTCCAAAATAATTCATGTCAGAATTTGTAGAGAGGAAGGTTTCTAACTTAAGAAAGAAATAAAGGAAAGCCTGTAATATACCTACCCAATATCATTGTCTTGTTCTGCTCTGAGCATGGCAAACCACTGCTGTTTGTAAACAGAGGACAGCCATTCTAAAATTAAAAAAAAATAAATAAGTTTGGTGTTGTCTTTAGAGCCGGGAATGGGGATGGTCGTATACAATCGAAATAGAGAAATAAAATTACACTGAAATAATAAAGTTACACTTTCGAACTGGACAGTCTATGCAACCCTCCCCTGGTAACTCCCTGTGCTCTCCAGCTCCAGCCTCAACCACAGGGGAAGGGATGAACATCCACAACTAACAGGCAGTCACTCCAGACTGTGTTCATCTCCTCAAACACCCACTGCTGCCACAAGTGATGCAACTCCCCACATTTTCTCAACACACAAAGATCTGTTCAGCCAAGGAGCTTGTTAACAAGCTCTTGGGAGAAGGTGCTGTTTTCTGAATCCCCAGTGGAATTCTACGTAAGTTAAAGAAGAAGAAAACACGATCAAGGGATGAAAGAAAACAGTGACTTAACACAAATAAAACAAACAGAAATTGTACCCTGCTAGGAATAAACATAAATCATGTCTTCCTTGGAGAACACACAAAGATTTTACTAGCTGTGTTAATTTAATGTTGCAACCGAGAGATAAAACAGAACACAACTCAGTTTGTCAGGCAGTTACACAGAAGGGATCCCAAAAGCACGAGGTGTAAGAAGTTCTTAGTCAAGATAACAAATGGGGCAAGGGGGCAAGGTCACATATGAGAACCAGTTCTGGGAAGCGGGCTGGGTGAGAGGAACAGCGAGAGCCACTGTGACCAGAAACAAACCAGGAAGCTGAAGAATGTGACAGAAGGGAGGACAGGCAAGATCATGGATGGAAAACTTAAAACCAGCCTTTGTCCCACTGACTCTAGAGTGAAAGTGCAGACTGTGAGAGGAGCAAACTGGGAATTAACCTAAGTACAACAGAAGATAAAAAATGTATTAAAGGAAAACTACACAGGTAAGGAACAGAGAATGGATGTGCTAGAAGGGAAGGAAAAAGGTATCAGGAGGGAGAGCATCTTCTCTATTTGTGTATGTGCATGTATCTGTTTCCTACCTCACATTTCGGCTGCAGTTCATCTGCTGATTTATGAGGGGGGAAAGCACAGCTTAGGAAATGTTCAGCAGCCACCAAGTAAAACAGAACAACAAACACTGTGCTCACACAGACACATTATGTATTCCTGTCTCTTGCACCTTTTCTGCACAATGATCAGACTGCTGGGAACGCCTAACACAGAATTCCAGTTTTCCCCTGCAGGCCCTACACACACAAGAGTGCAAAAAAAAAAAAAAAACAATCACAGTACTACTTTCAACTACTCAGTGTGATTTGCTTCTCTGCAGCCTCTCGGGAACGAAGCATCGCCTCAAATACTGAATGCTGGCAGCCAACAGCCTGCTCCAAAGTGCAGGCCAGGCTTTATCTAAACCTCCTCGTAAACGAAGAGCAACAAGTTCTGACCTTAACACAGCTTGTGGCTACACCCTGGCATGAACACATTACGAGGTCAGGCAAGCACCCAACTCTAACAGCACTTCCCAACACGCGGATCCTGCTCCTGCAGGCGGCCCTGCGTCCCCCTCCCTGCACCGCAGTGCCGCCCAGCGCGGCTCCGGGACTGCCTCCCGCAGAGCCGCCGCTCGGCTCTCTGCGAGCTGCGCACAGACTGCACCTGCTTCTTCGGTAAGCACAAGGGAATCAGCCTCAAAGATGCAATTCATGTCACAACAATTCTTCCTCTGACACACACGGGTAAAGGCTTCTGGGTCTGAGAACTGGCACAACGTTTATCCACTGAAGAGCACTACGAAAGGGCTGCCCATCACACTGTAAGTGGTAACGGCAGACAGAAGGAAGAGGGAACCAAGTGTAGCTCCAGAAAATTTCTGCTTTGCAAAATCTCACTGACGTGCTGACAAAGCCACTCCACAAGGACAGAAATCCACTGTTCTCCTGTGTCACCATTAAAGATCTAAAGAATCATTCACCCAAAGTTTATTTCATAACAACCTTCGCACTTTGCCTATAACCTGCACCAGTATCACACTGAAGTAAAATGGATTATATTTACTTTATACATCACTTAAGCATGTAAAATATCACGTATCAGAGCTGAGACCTGTTCTTTCGGGATTTTTATGCATAACAAAATGTTACCAGACATCAGCAGCAGGATGAGAAGGGGCTTTTCATTTTCCAGTGATACTGGGATGTTAGCATCAGTAATTTCTAATAACATGAAATGGCATTTCACTCCTGGGCTTCAGAAAGCACCAGGCCCTAGGAGGAGGATGTATTTCATACAAGTCAAAATGCAGACAAATGGACAAGAGTGGAATACTTGAATATCCTCTCTGCTCCAAACCATCCTATATCTCTACTAGTAAATAACATTTGTTTGGGAAGAGGGAAGAAGAGTTCACAGCATGTTGTGCTTTTCATTTTAATTTCAGGGTTTTATTCCAAATCCTATCAAAACCTATCCAGCCCTTTTCAGAAAGTAGTGGCTATAAAACAGTTGAGTCTCAGCAAGTTTTACTCTCCCAAAAGGAAAAGGATTTTCTGCTTATGTGGGCCCCTGGGACCATTTAAATGTTGATAAAGTACTATGTATTGATTGTAGAGCATTTTGACAAACTGGCTGATGAGCAGAATGCTCATCACATGGTGATGACACCTACATGGGTGCCTTTGCAGACTTTTATGCCTGTAATTTTCATACTCAGCTTCTGCTGAGACTTCAACCACAAACCAGATGCTGGAGATAAACACTTGAGCAGCAAGACAAGTAAACACACTGAGATCTTCCCAATTACTCTAGGGCAGGACAGGCTGGGGAAGGCACACAGAGCATGACTGGTTGAGTAGAATCATGGCATGATTTGGGCTGGGAAAGTCCTCTGAGGTCACTGAGTCCAACTGCTCCCCCAGCGCTGCCAAGGCCACCACTAACCCGTGTCCCCAAGCCGAAACCCCCCACAGATGGGGACTCCACCACTGCCCTGGGCAGCTGTGCCAGATCTGGACAACCCTTTCCACGACTGAATGAACTTTCCCAATATCCAACCTGAACCTCCGCTCAGACATTTTCCTCTTGTCCTGTCCCTGTTCCCTGGGAGCAGAGCCTGACTGCCCTCTCCTGTCAGGAGTTGTAGAGCATGAGAAGGTTCCCCCTGAGCCTCCTTTCCTGCAGCTCCCTCAGCTGCTCCTCATCAGACTCGAGCTCCAGCCCCTTCCCCAGCTCCACCCCTGTTGGGACACGCTCCAGCACCTCCCTGTCTCTCTTGGGGTGAAGGAACTGAAGCCAGGAACCGCGGGGAGGCCTCAGCTGTGCCCAGCACTCGCTCACCTGAGGGCAGCAGGGCGTCTCTCTCCACGATCCTGGCTGAGGCCAGGTCACTGATGATGTACTGCAGCCTCAGGTGTGCGAACACGGGCAGGAACGCGCTGCCCTGCGCCGACTCCAGGAAGGCAACGTCGCCCCCAAACTCTGCAACACACAGCACCCACACTACAATTGGCTTCCCTAAATATTTTCCGGACCCTAGTTACACTGGAGTTTTTACTTATTGATTAGAGAAAGTTATTACGGGCGTTTAATGGCTTTTATTTGATTACGGTTATTTAATGGCTTTTGCCATTAAAATTAAGAATTGACTTGAGCTCAAACCCCAAAACAAGGCCAGGCCAACTCTTCCTACCTCTTCTGCGCTCGGCAAACCAGGCATCAGCTTCAGTTAACACCTGCTTGAAAGACCCATTCCAAGAAGGCACAAGCTGAAGGAACATCCACTGCGCAAAACAAATAAATTCTAGTGAGTCAGTTGAAGAAGGTTTCAGATAAGTAATCTGCATGTTAATAAGAGACATTTCCACAGTGCATTCATTTCTGTAAAAGTCCTGCTACTCCATTAAATACTTTCAGTCAATCCCACAAAGGTTCCACTGCATCGAGCCCCAGGCAAGTACCTTTTTCAGAGCAGTGTACACATCCATTTCCACCTGTAGCACAAACAGGTTGGAGGAGCTGATCAGCTGCTTCATGAGGTTTATGCTGGAAAAAATCAATTGTAACGTGTCAGTGAGACAGAAGAGAGAAAAAGAAGAAGGGGAGGTAGGGAACAAGCAACCAGCAGTAGCCCAGAAGGTGATCTGCAGGGAGCTCCAGACTCAGGCAGGGATTGTCCCTCATGCCTGCAAGGGAAGTGCAGCCCCAGTACCTGAGCTCCTTGAAGAGTCCAACACTCTGGTGAGTCATCAGATTGTTCAAGAGCCACTCAAGGCACCTGCATGGAAAGCAAGGAATTAGGACCTCTGCTTGTTTCTTCTCTATGTCAACATTCCTGCAACGGCTGCTCCCTCAGTGAATTTGCAGAAAACACTAGGCTGGGTAGGATTGTGGATCTGCTGGAGGGCAGGAGGGTTCTGCAGAGGGATCTGGATAGACTCAATCAATTTAGATTGGGTATTCGAAATTTTTTTTTCTGTTTGGGTGGTCAGGCATTGGAATAGATTGCCCAGGAATGTGGTGGAATCACCACCCCTGGAGGCATCTCAATCTGGCTCTGGATTATGTGGTTTAGTGGTTTCAGTGGTAGTGCTGGCTGGATGGTTGGACTGGATCATCTTATAGGTCTCTTCCAACCTTGATGTTCTATGATTCTACTCTAAAAATATATTAAAACAATTAACCTGGTCATTATGGTACTGTGTGTAAATTCACTGTTAATTGGCAACATCCAAAGCAGTTTGGAGACAGTAATTCTTACTTTTTCTTCACGGAGTCCAGCCCATACGTCCCTGCAGAGTTATAGTAACCACACACGGTTTGGGCAGTGATGGTTTCCTTCATTGTTTCCCCACATTGCTGGATTAAGCCATCCTGCAGGGAGGAAAAAACACACAAACGTTCTGAGTGTTCATTTCCCAAGAGGAAATGTCAGACACTGTGCTGTTCATGCAGATTTTCATGCCCGAGCCATCCCCAAAGTCCCACAGGCTGCAGTGACCTACGCTGATCAAAACATTTAAACCATCACTCCTCAGAAACACGAATGTTCCTTAAGAATACCTCCCATGAAAGAAAAGGGTAATGAATGCCTTCAGGGTAGAGTAAGTGAGCTCCAAAACCTATTTAATCTACTTTTAGATATCACTCTCAAAGCACTTAATCTCACACCTCCATCTTAGTCACAGCCTTTTCCGGTAAACACACTGCATTGTGCTTGGGTTTTTCCCCACTTAGCCTGAAAAGCTGATTCATTCCTCTGGGTGAAAAAGGCCATGTGGGCGAGGATATTCTGACCTGCTCTGTTTCCTTCCAGGTAAAAACACAAACGGTGGCACTTCTGACTTACAAGCTGCAGCATGCAGGCTGCTGCCAGCAGGGCGACCACGCGGCTGGGGTTTATCAGCACATCGTCCCTGTAGAGCGAGCCAAAAGCCACCTGCAGGGCTGCAGAGGGAACAGGGGTCAAACAGAGACACAGCCCTGAGCACGGGGCATCAAAGAGTCCTCAGACACAACCAAACCCCTTCACTGCACACCTTCTCTATGGTCTCAGTGCTGGCTCTTTATGCAGAGCGACTGACCAGACAGGAAACACAACGTGGGGCAGTAACCAAGCCATTACTGAGCTCCCACGATTTAAACAAACTCTTCAGCACCCCCTAGAGCTGTAACACTGCACAAAAAGAAGCTGAACCTCATGAGCCTTCTCTGAGCATCATGAGGTTTAACTTAACCTCTCCCTTCAGGGTTTTGCTAAAATAAAAGGCTCCCACTTACCTTCTACATCAATATTCTGATCAGGAATCTCCAGCTCTATGACGTTCATGCTGGATTCTTTCCAAGAGCCACTGAACATACTGGAAAAATAGCCTGACTGTATCAGGGAAGAGAGAAAAAGAACTCAGCTAAGAGATTTCAAACTGCCAAAAGCAGCACGTGGAACCAAACATGGTTAATATTTACCTTTATGCAGAGCAAAATATAGTAAGGGAACTTTCACAAGCTAAAACATTCTGACAGACTCGAGGGGCCGATTGTAGTTGCTGTTTCTGACACTCAAAATGCCTACAGGAAAATTTGGGCTATGTGTGTGTACCAGAGTAAGGACAGAGTTCGAAAAGGCCAGAAAAGTCACATAAACTCTTTTCCCACAAACCACATCACCAGTGGGGACAGAATTAGTCCAAGAACTAAGTCCTTAAGGTTACTGGCAAACAACAAATCCTGCAGGCATTAGGGAATGCCAGTTTGGGGACTGGGGGAGGAAAAAAAAAAANTGCAAGACATACAAATTATTGTACAAGGCTGTAGCCTCATACTAAGGACACAGACACACACACACACCATTTACGGCAATATACCTTTTATTATTAAGTGAAAAGCACACAAAACTAGAATTTGAGGTTTCCATCCAAATGAAGGGAAAGATAATGCTCTACTAGGGTTCCTGATTTTCCTTCCCAGCAGCAGATGTGCCCATTATGAGATGCTATCAATGAAGTTTACCTGAGAGATCAAAAAAATAAAGTCTATTTGTACAGCACCACATTCCCTGACCTCTTCCCTCAGCATTTCAGCTCAGGGCAGCAAATAACACAAACCCCAATTTTGATTTCATTTGATCAGGTCAGTATTTCTGTACCCTCAGCGTACCCCTAACTCTGAAACACACAACATGTTCCTGCCAAACCCAGGACCTCACTCAGCTTTGTCCTCCTCATGAGGCTGCCTCAGCTTTGCCACAGAGATCAACTCCCCAGTTTCGTAAGGATTTATCATTTTTCTAACAGCATCAGGAGAAAGAAATCCCCCATTTCTCAGAGCTGCCGTGACCAGGCAGAGCAGCACCTGACTGTCCTTCACAGAACTCAAGGCAGCGCCCAGAGAGAGCAGGGGAGCAGAAACAGCCAGGCTGCGCCTGCTCAGGGGCACAGACGAGTCACAACGGCATTAAGAGTCATTTACATGGAGTTCTTTCCAACCTCCAACACTATTTTACCTCCAGAAACACAATTCCAATGCAGGAGCGTGCCCTGAAACAGAATCTGCCCGAGGAGAATGGTGAACTCCCCCACAGCTCAGCTCCCAAGAACACCGCTCCTACAACAACGCCTCTACAGACAACGTCACCACTTTCAAACCTCACTGAACATCTGCATCCACAGAAGAGATTTCACACCCGATTTCAGTCACCAACCTGTGCTAAGGTTTCAGAACCAGCTTCACAAACTTGAGATGCAGCAACCAGAGAGCCACAGCGACAGGAAACACCAGCAGCCTGAGGCCACAGCAGCGCTGTGCCCACCCTGCACAACCCAGCCCTGCCCGTCCCCCCTCCCTGGGGTCCAGAGTGGCAGTGGGAGCTGTGCCTGCCAGCTCTGCTGCTGCCACACACCCCACGGCCCTCCCAGTGCCACTGCTCCACATCTGGCTCACACAAAGGACTCTCCTGCCTTCAGTCTATGCTTGTTAAAAGGTTCTCACACTCTAAAAGCAATGAAACACTTCCCTTGCTGGGGCCATGCAAGTAATTGCTGAAGCTGCCCTGGAATTGTGGCACTGACACAGCGACAGCCACAAAGAAATCCAGAATTCGCTCTTCCTGTCGCTTGTCGCACCAGAGAAACTGCAGCCACGTGCGGAGCACCTCGCAGTGCCACCGTGTCACACCCCCCGCAGCCGACACACAAGTGCCCTCCTGTCCAGGTGCAGCACCTGAGAGCTGCACACCAACCCCTGCAAGGCCAGACCCCCCAAAGCCACCGGCACAGCTGAGCTCGGTGCTTCACAGCACAGTCCCGGCTCCTCCCCGCTTCTGCCACAGCACGAGTGACACAGAGAACAGACAGCGAAGCCAACAGCACCTCCACGCTCTCAAAACAAGGACACAAAGGACTCCACCTGAACACGAGCCCAACAGAAAATGTTTGTGGAAACAGCATCTTTTTTTGACCTACGCACTAAGATTTATTCCTTTTTAGAGTTCCTGAGAAAACGTTCCTCCCGCAGCAGCAAGGGAAGCTGCAAGGAATCCTTTTGTGAAGGCTCCTAACAATCGCGGAACAGCTACAGAGACCCAGCACCAGCAATTTCCCTGCAGGTCCCTGCACACAAGTCCAGTGGACAGTAAAACTGAGCTGGGGCACCACAGGCTTCACAAATCCCGCCTGGAAGTGCCTCCTTTGTTCTGCAAGAATATTCACAGCACAGGAGCCTCTCAGCCACTTGTTCAGCAAACAAGAACATGTTCTCAGCACATCAAAGACAACTGTCAGGACTGTTTTCACAGAGAATGCACCAAGATTAGGAATAAAACAAATTAAACGAAATTAAAAAATTTAACAGTAAGAGAGAGAAGCAAAGAAGTTTTTCAAACATGAAGCTACAGCTCTGCTTCTCGACATTGCTAACACGAGTTGGTTAACTGCTTGCATCTACAAAAAGAGTGAAAGTCCTAAATATAAAGGGGAAAAAAAAATGAAAGATCTCCAGTCATACTTCACAGTTCTCAGACATTCTTTTATTAAAAACACAGTTTCTACTGCGAGTTAGAAAGGAGCCACTTACCTGACACAAATAAATCTTGTGCAAGTTCCACTCCTCTCCTAGAGCACAAATTTTGATATCACTGTTCTCCCCATTCAAAAACAGCGTCTGATAAATATATTTCGATGTGCTTTTCAATTTTTTCCTAATTAAAAAAACAAAACAACAAACCACAAACAGTGAGGCACCACACTCCTTCG
Source organism: Cnemophilus loriae (assembly GCA_013397755.1). Classification (NCBI taxonomy): domain Eukaryota; kingdom Metazoa; phylum Chordata; class Aves; order Passeriformes; family Corvidae; genus Cnemophilus; species Cnemophilus loriae. The sequence continues at coordinate 46,807 of VZTF01005811.1, forward strand.
AATTCTCCCGTTACGGCGGCTACAGTCGGTTTCAAGCCCTCGGGGGGTTCGTCCTGCCCAGCCCAGCCCTGCTGCCGTGTCCCCCCGTGCCGGCACCACCTCCCCGTGCCCGCCGCTGCCGCCGGCGCCTTTCCCGAGCGCCCCAGAGCCACCCCCCGGAC
>VZTF01005811.1:47074-67490 GCA_013397755.1 Cnemophilus loriae
CGCAGCTCCGCGCCTGCGCGGGCGGGCCCGGCAAGCCCCGGGGCGGCGCGGGGGGGCGCTTTCCTGCGCCCCGAGCGGTGCGAGCGAGGCAAGCTCGTAATGATTTTAGTTAATGGTTTAATTTGACTTCTGGGTTAATTGTTTTACTTGATCATAACTAATATATATATTAATAATAAATAGTGCGCTATTCTTAAATTACTCTTAGCCAGCGTTTAGCAAAGTTGTCATAAGGTGCTTTTGTAAAAAGACGGCTTGGGAAAATGACAGAAACTGTAACTTTTGATAAACAAACTCTGATGTGCGTCAATGAACAAAGCCTGGGAGAGAAACGTATTGTTGAGGTTGGGCATCTGGACTGTGAATTTATGGACCACGAGGACAAGTTCCGGAAACCAGAAGATGAAGAAGAGACAAAGACTGAATTTATGCCTTGGAAAGTCCTTGCCAGAGGAAAAAGATACTAAAAAGCCTAAAACCGTGGACTAATTAGCATAAGAAGCAGCCCCGCAGCCGCTCCCCACCCCGCCGCGGCCCCGCGGAGGAGAAGCGGCTCCTGCGGAGCACAGTGGTTCGGGACAAAACAGGTCGTGTCCCCGTGTACCCTCCCAGAACACACCATCGGGACAGGAAAGTACAGAAAGTACAGAAACAAATCCTTTATTCATTTTTCAACACTCAGCAATCTGGCCCAAGGCACTGAAACCCACCCGCAGCCCGAGCGCCTCCGCGGCTGCTGTGCTGTGCTGGGCATTTCCCCGTCCTGGGCAGAGCCCTGAAGAACTGGATAAAGCTCTGCCTCCTCTCCCGGCAAAAGTCAGGAATGTGCCTACACTGGCAGCCCGGAGAACGAGAAGGAAAATTATTTTATTGGAGGCCACAGAGGCATTGCCTCTTCCAGCCAGCAGCAGCCTGTTTTAGAGGAAAATGAGTGATGGAATTGGGGTGTAGCCACCTCAGTGTTTGAGCTTTGACAGTGCAGCCTCAGTCTGATCCTTCAGAACAGGATTATACACCAGCAGTAATAAAATAAACTGCTAAGCCAAAGCAGAATCCCATTTTTGTAGTGAAAACAGTGAACAGGAAGGTGTGCAGGGTCTGGGGGAAAGGTCCCTCCCAGAGGTGGATGTGGATGTCCAGGTGAGGCCCAGGCACAAACACGGGATCCCGTTCTGGTCCTGTGACACGGGGCAGCTGCCAGTCAGTGTGGGGAGATGTGGGCAGGTGTCCCAGGCAGGTCGGGGGAGTTACCCCAGGGAGATTTGGGGAGCTGCCCCAGGGAGATCTGGGCAGGTGTCCTGGGAACATCTGGGGAGCTGCCCCAGCACCAGGCTGATGAGGTGGGGTTTTGGGGACAGGTCATTCCTTAAAAGGCGCCATTCCAATGACATCACTTTATCCAGAGCAGGGTTTATAATATAACCCTAATTATTTATACTCCCATAATCAAGCAGACAGACCAAAAACACAGGGCTGCTCTAAGCAGGGCAGAAAAAGGTTTTTCTCATGTCACCAGTGACAACTTCCCCACTTACAGACCTACAGGCAACATATACATCCAGGACAGCCAGGCTGTTAATGCTCCACACTAACAGAGGCAAGTTAATATGTAAACGCGCTTGTACTTTAGATATTTGGTTTCTTTGTGTTTTAATTCTACTGAAAAACTGAAGCAAACCCATGTTCTGCAGTCTCCATGTACCAACGAGGCTGGCTTTTCCCTGTGCAGCCTCTCACACTTTGCATCCAGGTTTGCTTTAGTTGATGCATTTTGCTGGTCAACACGACAGCAAAGGGGCAGCTGGTCAGGAAACAACTTTTATACCTTTGGTTACAGCATTCTGTGTAAGATGGGCTTCACCAGCCCAGTTAGTAGGCAGATGGGTGTTCCAAGCATAAAAGTGTATCAAAAGGGTCCACCAGAATGGCCACTATCTAACCAGAGCATGAACTAACCTAAGTCAATAATCAGAGTAATTAATAAGGCATTTGGGAAAGAATAAAAACAAAGAAATCTTTATCATGATTGGGCTCGATGATCCTAAAGATCTTTTCCAACCTAAACAATTCTATGATCAGCTGCTTCCCATCACCCAGCAGGTTCGCCAGGCCTCCTTTAATCCTCCCCACCACAGAGCCTGAGCAGAACTTTCCTGTAGTCCCCTGAGCAGTCTCCCTAGAGAGAGCAGAAAAAAGGAACACCATTAATTTTGCAGCTCCATGGAAAGCAGGATTCCTTCCAGCATAAATGACTTATTTTAGTGTTTGTATCTTCTTTTGACAATTTAATAACCAGGAACATTCAGGAAGGTTTTCAGTACATGAAGTCTCCTTAATTCCACCTCCTCTAAAATACCCAGAAGGTGTTGAGAGGGTCTCCTCGAAGCTGCTTAGCACATCCAGGTCCGTGTCAGATTCCAAGCTTACCTTGATGAAGGAGTGCAGCGATTTGCCGTACATGGCCAGGAACTCCCTCCTGATGTAGAGCATGTCTATCTCCGAGCGGGACACCATCACCCGGATCAGCGTGCTGTCATCCGTGCCCAGGCCCTGGAGGGACACAACAACAGCTACAGCTGCACAGCACCGGCGACGGACCAGTGACAGGCACAAAGGTTCGGCCTCCTGTGGAATCCATTCCTAATTAGACCATTTTTGCATTAACGCAGGGATCCACTACCAGCTCTGAGCTTCCTGAGGGAAAAGAGGTCCACAGAAAAGCTCAGACTTCTTTTTTTCTCCCAATTAACACAGTTGCTTTTTCTCTAATTGCAGTCATGCTACTGACTCAAGCAGGGAGAGGCAGGGGGGGAAATAGCAAAAGCTCTTTACCTTCATGGATTTGTACAATCTTTCAGCAAAATACGCAGGTTTATTCCTCAAGCACTTTACTGTAAGGGAGACAAGAACAAGGGAATTAAAGCCAATAAACACTGAAGGAGAAGGTCTTCCAAACCCTTCCAGCACTTTCTCAGTGCAGACGTTTATTCTGTAAAAAGGCAACTCAACAAGAACAGCGCAGACATCCAGAGTCAGTGACCTGCTGTCAATCGATGTCTCCATGCCCAGTGCACAGCAATAAAATATTTTTAAGGCTTTAAAGCTTCCAGACAGCAAATGTCAGCTGCCAAAGCATCCCTTGGCAGAGAAATATAAAGCGCAGAGCTTTCTTACCAGGTCTTTGCATCTGCAAAGATTAAAACACTGCGGCTTGTAGAACAGTGAAAAAGAATCTGCCTCCTGAAGCTGTGCAAACAGTCAGGGCAAGAGACAGTATCTTTAATTATTTCATTAGCTTGTAGACAAAGTTTAAAAGCAGGGAACTCACCCACAGCTAACAAAGCATCCTCGAGGTCTCCTGACATCTCGGATTTAATGCTCTCTGTGATGTCCTTATTAGCAATCCCTCTGTACACATCAAAAACTAGGAGGAAGAGTTGGATAAAAAGAGCCAAGTGAGCTGCTTCAGTGTGTAACCCCCGAGGATCACTTTGCAAGATCAAGCTCCTCATACCCTGTACAAACATTGCACCATTACCGTGACATTGTAAGCTAAATCAGGGCTGCCCCTCAGAAATAATTAATTTTAATTATCAGCTGTCTTGCTAATTAGCCTACCACTGCTGCTAGGATTTTCCAGAACTGCTATTTAATGCAGACAGTTTCCATGCTTAGCTCTGTCCCATGGGAGTCACACTTCATTATCTCCAATTCACAGGCTAGAGCAAGTTGTATGGATGTTTTTCTCAACTCCCATTTTGTCTCAGGAGGGAATAAAATGGTCTAAAAGAATTGAATCAACTGGCCCCAAGAATATCTGTTGTCTCAGGAACGGATCACAATCAGTTCATGAACAAAGCTCCTACAAAAGTACTGTCCTCAAACAAGGGAAAAGATCCAGGACACCAGAGAGGCCCTACCTCTGAGCAGGTGTGATTTGTTCCGTGTGCAGAGGATGGACATGAACTGCACCTCATCCGTTCCCCATTTCTTCTCCCCAGCTTCATACAGGCTCTTGAAGACATGCACAAAGTGAGGATAATTGAGGACACCAGGTACATATAATGAGATTTTTACTTCATAGAACCATTGGGGTTGGAAAAGCCCTCTAAGGACATCAAGTCCAACCCTTCCCCTGCACTGCCAAGGCCACTACTAACCCATGTCCCCAAGTGCCACCTACACAAATCTGTTAAATCCCCCCAGGGATGGGGACTCCACCCCTGGCCTGGACAGCTGTGCCAGGGCTGGACAACCCTTTTGGAGGAAATATTCCTAATGTCCCATCTAGTCTCCACCTAGGGCACTGCTGACTAGCACAGCTTCAGGCTTACTCATCTACCTTGAGAAATGAGGTCTAGAAACAGCAGAGATTCACCACACATCACACATACTAACCCAGACAATTCTGGCAAGGAAGCACATTGCTACACACCTGAGCATCTTGTTGAGCAAGGCCCTCATCCACAAATGTTCCCTCATCTCTGTTACCCTGCGGAGATACAAGCATGAAAAAACTCATTCCAACACAGCAACTAATGGAAGTAAGTCCTGCAAATTCCCCATTCAAAACCAGTTACTGGAGATGTATAATGGGATTCTTAACATTGAGTAGTGGGTTACAAATACAGCAAAACATGATTCAGATGTGATTTGTTCTTCCTTTTGAAACAAGCAGCCATCCACTTTAATTTAAAAAGAGCAAGGCATTAAGGCATGCCCAGAGTGAGGCTGTTCTCCCTGCAGAAGCTGGTGTGAAATGCTGGAGAGGTGAAATGCAAGAGAATTAAACAACAGCCAGCCTGAAGCACCTCATCACTGAATGAGAAATGTCCAGCAGCACATTCAGCCCATTTTTTCCCGTCTGGACTCACCGTGGCGAGGGACACGAGGACTCTGCGGAACATGGAGGATGTGTCAGAGACAATGTCGTCCTCGAGGCTGGAGCCGTACTCTGCCAGAGCACACACACAGCAGACCCCTTACTAACAGCTCACAGAATCACAGAATTTGCTGAGTGGGAAGGGAGCCACAAGGATCACCAAGTCCACCTCCTGGGCCTGCACAGAACCATCCCCAAGAGTCCCACCCAAGTGGAACCAGTGTGGCCACCAATGACCCCAAGAGTCCCACCATGTGCCCAAGAACATTGTCCAAACACTCTTTGAGCTCCACCAGGATTGGTGCTGTGACCACTCTTTTGGGGAGCCTGTTCCACTGCCCAGCCACCCTCTGGGTGAAGAACCTTTTGCTAATATCCACCCTAAACTGTCCCCAGGATTCGAGGTGCCTCAGCAGTGCCAGCACAGGGGGACAGGCACTGCCCTGTCCTGCTGGCCACACTGTGACTGGGACAAGCCAGGATGCCCTTGCCCTTCTTGGCTTTCATCACAGCAATCCAGCCATCATATTGAGTGGAACAGGGCAAAATTAAGAAGCACAGCCAGTACAGAACTGGCAAAAGATGCACCATGGACAGACCTCCAGCCGACAGACGTAACCACCTCACTCCATTACATTTACACCGACTCAGTTTCTGGGTGGAATTCTAGTCCCTGAGGCTGACAGACCCTTCTCCTGCCTCTCCACACACCCCTGCACGCACACAAGTGGCTTCTGAGCCAGTACGAAACTGCAGAGCGTGCTACACACGGAGTTTGTAGTTCTCGTTGATGTGCCGAATCTCCGCGTTGGTGCGAGACGCCAGGATTTCAATCAGGCAGCCTTCATCTGTTCCTGCTCCCTGGGGAATCACGGAGACAAGAGCCAACATTGGGACAACTGTTTTGAAGGGCAACTACGACTTCTGTTAATTAGACATAGGTTAATAAGAAATTAATAATTAATATAAAATTATGCCATTGCATACTGAATTGGCCATAACTCATGCAACTTAAAAGATTTACAAACCTTCAGAGCCCTCCTCAGTTCATGCACGTCATACATGGTGGTAGGAGTCATCAAACCAATGATCACCCTTTCAAAATTCCCACTCAGCTCAGACTTCAAGTCATCAATCAAATCCTAGAAGACAGAAAGAGAAGAAAGGACAAGAAGACACGGCCTTTGAGAAGAGGAAGAACTTGTTCACCACTCTTCTTCATGCTCCAGCTCTCTGGATGAAAAGCTACTCTGAAGTGAACAAGACCAAAAAAAACTTGGCCAAGGAAAGCTTGTGCTCAGTGCCAGTCATACTCTTGTGGAGACTGGGATGTTCTTCACATTTCACCCGAGTGATACAACCCAAAAAAGTCCACATCTCCAAATGAGAGCCACAGGCACTGATCTCTGAAGAGCACCTACCCTGCCAATAGTGCTTTTATAGGTGATCAGAACTTGCTGACGTTGGGAAACGTTCAGTTTGGTCAAGGCCTCAATGATGGCATCTTCATCTGTGCCTGGAAGGAACCAATGAAAACCAGTCAAGCTGCTTGTACCAGAACCAGAGGCCTGCTCTGGCCTTGCCCAGGGTGTGCCATGGGCCACACAGCCTTACACATGTCCTTGTACAACCTGGATCTCATGTGTGCACAAGTGCCTCAGCCCAGCAGCACCACACCACAGGACAGAGAAAACATGAGACTGACTCAAGACGTTTTTATGGCCAAGACTTGGATTTCCAGTGGGGTTCAAGTCACCTAATTCCCTCCAGTGCCCTCACAGGGCAGTGAGGTGATGCAAATGGCTGAACGTCCCCTCCAAAAAACCACCAGTAAAAACCTTCCCAACTTTCAGAGCTAAAAAAGAAGATTTAACAGTGGAGAGAGAGCAACTTACCAAATCCCTTCATGGCCTTCCTTAGTGCCTGTGCTTCTTGCTCAGCACTGAAAGTTGAGACGCCCTTGACTGTTGCCTAAACCCATAGGAGAGGAGTTATGAAATGTAGTCACAAAGTGACACATGCACAGAGTAGAGCTGAATTTTTAAAAAAAAGACAATTCAAAAGATGCAAACATCTTTTTTGGAAAGTGACAGCAAGTAAAGTCCACCCTCCAAACATGAGTGATTTTATACCAGGTTCCATCCTATCCTAAAAAGAAATGGTTTGTTCTAGAAGGACTTCCCAGCCACATAAGAAATGAGCCACAGGGACTCAACTGAAAGGACAAAATATCTTAATGTGGCTGCCCATGGAGTATCTGCTTTCCAGTTAAATAAGGGCACATAGCCTGACATCTCTGTTCAGTCCAGCTTCTTCCCAGCAGTTTTCCATGTAAATCATAGAAGAAGCTGTTCCCATCAAAGCCCCATTCCTGACTTCTCTAAGAGCACTCAAGGACCATCATTCTGTTCAATTACACACCAGGAAGTGCAGTGTTTTACCCGAAATGGTGATTCACAAACAGGTTTCTCGTGCCTCTGGTCTAGAGCCATTTCTGAGGAAATACACTTTTCTTACAAAGCTCTTCATGTTCCCAAGAAAATCATCAGCAAAATACCACTTAACATTCAACAGGCAGGAAAAGGTTCCGCTGTCCCTGGAAGTGTTCCAGGGCTGGCTGGACGGGGCTTGGAGCAGCCTGGTCTAGTGGAGGGTGTCCCTGCCCACGGCAGGAGGTGGAACTGGGTGACATTTGAGGTTCCTTTCAACCCAAACCATTCCAAGATTCTGTAATAGCAACCATAGAAATGGCTGCCTTGCAGGCTCAACCTGTAAAGAATATGCCCAGGAAGTTTATCTAGAGAAATTCATGTTCTTTGAATTAATATCTGATCAGGTGTTCCATTAACTCCCCAAATGCAAAAGCCTGTTTGTGTGGGTCATTCTCCTCTTCAATGAGGAAGCAGAGAGAGGAGATAAATTCACCCCCTTGAAGGGACAGACAGTGACAGTGTTCTTCCTGCTGTGTTCTTATCGGAGCTGCACTCCCCACGTTTATCAGGTCAGAACAAAGGCTTGGCACAGCCTGGCACAGTAAACACACACACTCACCATTGTGCTTGGATTTGGTCAATCTGTTACTGTCCACGTCCAGGGCACTTAGACAGCTGTAATAAAAAACATAGGGAGTGTTAGTTTTCTAGCAAATGATTAATAGAATACACCTCCCCTTGAAGGCTAATGAGGCTGATTAAGTAACCACCTAATTCTCCGAGGACTAAAAGCAAGATTGAACATCCCAGCTGAACACCCAGAGCAGCTTCCTGGAGTGCCCAGCCCTGCAAAAGCTGGATCACAACAGCATAGGGCCAGGACTGGGCTGGAAGGGACGTGGTGGACAGGAGGTGATTAGCACTGGTAATTTAATATGATTCTTCTCTACTGCCTGCGTGACAGCCTGGCTGAGGCTACAAAGAGAAGCAGACAGTGTTGCCCTGGGAGCAAAGAAAATAGACTTGATTCCCATGTCCTTCAAAACGCATGGCTTTGGCTTTGGCCTTGGCAGGTGAGAGCCTGAGGGTGAGCAGGGTGAGGATGAAGCAGGGTGAGGATGAAGCAGGGTAAGGGTGTCCACACAGCCCTAAGCCTTCATGGATCCTGCCTGGGAAGCAGAGACATCGTGGTGTAGGTGAGCACACAAAGGATAACCTCACTTGAGCACTGGGCAGGAGAAGTATTTTCCCTCTTAATATTTTAATAGAACATTTTATATTCAACATCCCCTCAGTTTGGTGCACTGTGTCCTTCCCTGTAAGGCTGCAGTTTTAGCTGACAAAACCCTCGAAAAACCCCAAAGCTTCCTTGCCATCTGCCCAGGGTTATTAGTTCTGTTCATAATTTTGTTTTCAATCATAGAGCCTTTGCATGAACACACCCAAATTTTCCTGTATCGCTGATCACTAGACAGGATGTCACGTACCAGGACAAGGTTCACTTCCCCACAACTCAAGTTCATCCCAGCATCTCAGGAGAGGAGTTAGGAAAGGAAGACTCAAAGAGATACCTACATACAGTAGGGTTGAATTAAATAAAAAAGCAATTCAAAAGATGCAAACACAGTGAAAGCAAGTGAAGTCCACCCACCAAAGATGTGGTTTTATTCCAGGGCTGAGTGAGTTCTCTCATTAAAACCCTGAAGCAGAAGCAGAGGTGCCAGCAGTGAATGACATCTCTCCCTAATTCTCCTCGTGGTGCTCAATAGCTGCTATCCATGAGCCCAGACAGTTGTGCAAGAACAGGAATGTGTTTGCTGCTGCTCCACATGACTGCTACAGACCTGGAGTGCACTGGGCCTGCTGTGCGGGCCAGTTAACTCTGTGTGGCACTTGCCATGGATGTGTTACAGGCACTCCTGGGTGCACCTCCACCTTACTGCACCCTGTGCAATCAGGCAGCTATTGGTGTTCAGTTTGCTTTCTGTCATCTGATCATAAATTCTAGCGATCACAGTATGACCTAGACCTCAGAAAAGTAATCTCTGCTCTTCTCTAATCTTCTACAGAAGAAATATGCCAGTTTTGTTTGCTTTAATCAGACACTAAATGAAGGCTCCAAATCTCGCTACTGTTTTTATGATGCAGTTTTACCATCCAGCTGTTTTGTACACAGAAGCAGGAATATCAGACAGGCTGGTTTAGCAAGTCAATTAGAGGGCAAAATAAAGGTCAGTAGGCAAGGGAAAGGGAAGCAGAGAAATTCTGAGTGCAAATGAGCTGGCAGAAGGAAACCAAACCACGAGGAGAGTCTGCATGTACAGGATTCAGGGCAAATGCTCTCGCAACATCCATTTACAGCAGAAATACCACATTGAATATTGACTGCAAGACTCCGATTTCTTCATCCTGTGAGCATCACTGGGAATTGAGAGAGCAGAGCACTGAAAAGGCAGCAGTGCAAACCCACTGCTCAATCTGCACATGCTGTTTTTTTCCTGGAGCATTTCGTTGTGAGAATGAGCCACTGAAGTTACAGGTGGGAGAGCTCAGCAGTTCAGCCAGGCTGTGCAGCAATGGCCTCTGTAACCCTTTCACAGCTGAAGGGATCTGCAGGAACTGCTCACGCTGGCCTTTAGATGAATGAACCTCTCCTAAGCCACCCCTTGGCAAGCAGAGAGAGAAGGGAATTGCTCAGCAGATTTGCCAGCGCTCAGCAGCTTAACACAATTGCTGGCCTGCAGCTCAATCAGGGAAAAACAGCTTCAGGACAGGAACAATACTTCGCTCTGTGTTTTGAAGAATTAAACTACACATGCAAGAGTCAGCCAGCCAGGGCTGCGGTCCTGATGTTATTTGCCTCACCCCAGAATAAAGGCCTGGTACAGTAAACCTGGCTTAGAACAGGCTCAAAACACTGTGCCTAGGTGACAGAGTGCAAGTGTAGGAGGCATCCCTCCCACTACTCGATTTTATTTCCATGGATGATCTTTTCCTGGCAGGCTTCATCAGCTAAGCAGCCTGTTGATAATCCATATCAACATCCTCTGAAAGCTGAATCCAGAATAAACTTAATTTATCAGGAAAGTGCTGAGACTATCACGTGTGCTGATCTTTTCAAGTTTAGGCTTGCACAGAATCAGGTTTTCCTGACTGCGCTCAGAGCACACACACAGGAACCACCAAGGAAAGCTTCCAACAGCTTAAGAGTATCTAAACACAGGGCTTTTTCCCCCCCAGTCTGAGCTCGCAGCATTGCCAGTCCTACACCTCGGATCTGGATGGAAACCCATCGCTTTGTGACCCTTTTCTTTGCGAGGCAAGCGCTGGACTTGTCTGACGAGTTCCTTCATTCGGTGCACGTTTACCCAAACACAACCCACACCCTGCGCCGGATCAGCTTTTCCACAGCGCCGTCGCCGCCAGCTGTTCCCGGTGTGCGGGATGCGGCCCTGGCTGTGCTCCCGGGGTGCCCGGGCCGGGGCTGGGGCTCGCCGCAGGGGCACTGACTCCGAGTCTGCAGCTCAGGAAAGGATCTCCCGCCTGCCACGAGCCCCGAGCCAACTGAAATATCCCAGTGCCTCCCACACAATGACCTTTATCTGGCCACTGCCCTCAGAAGGAATAAAAATATGATTTTTATAGCCTTGTACGCCTCATTCAGCCTGTGCGCCCACCCCGAGCCGTGTCACCCCCCCCGCCACGCCCTCCGCGCTCCGGCGGCCAGCGGGGAGGACGTGCCAGCCTGGGCACGGCACAAATAGGAACCAAAACCCGCACTCCCTGTACCCGGGAAAGGTCAGCCCTTCCTCCATCCCACAACTGCCCCCCGTCCTTCCTCGGCCCGGGCTGGAGTCCCCGGGCTGCCCCAGCGCCTTGGCATCGCGGGCATCGCCCAGCCCGGGGCCGCCGCTCCCGCACTGCCGTCCCTGCGCGCTGGAAAGCGGGGATGGCGCTTGGCACCGTCCGGGCACCTCCAGCCATGCAGCCCCGTCCCCGTACCAAGGGGGATCCCCAGCTCGCTTGGCACTCACCTGCTGTCCCACGCGGGTCCGTGGCACAGATGGGGAGGGTTTGGTGCCTGTCCTGGGTGGCGAAGTCCCCGCCCTGGAGACACGCGGCAGTGACGTGAAGGAGCTCCAGCCCTGCCCTGCCCATCCCTGAACATTTGGTTGTGATCCAGAGCAGGGAGAAGTTCTCCAGGCAGCCTCACTCACACTGCGCGTTTGGGATGTAACCCCAAACGGCACTTTTGGGATTACACGGAGGGCTGGCAGACTGGGACGGCTTCCACGCTCCCCGGCATTCCCTGTAAAAATCCCTGGGAACAGAGGGGCTCTGGCTGCAGGCTCTGGTCTCTCATTCCTGCCTGCGGCAGGGCACACCGAGGGGGGAGCGAGGGGGACGACGGCGTGGAGCACACAGGCAGCAGCATCCCCGAGCAAGAAGTCCTGTTGCTCCCCCGGTGTTGTTTGTGGGGATTTCTTGTCTGTACCGTGCCTCCTGTGCTCCCACAGCACCTCTCTGGGCCTTCAGCATCCTCACCCCTTGTCTAAGAACTCTGCATTGCAAACAGCCATGATTTAGGTAAAGATGATTCTTTGCATAAAGATTTTTCGTTTTGCCCCAATAAATCGCAGTGCCTTCAAGCCAAAACCCTTCAGGAAAAGGGACTTCAGTTTTACCCCGATGTGACCCTGCCGGGGTCGGCCGTGGGCATGATCACAAGGCTGACAGAGGGAAATCAGCCTTGCAATAGACAAATCTTGTCTTCAAGTGTTTATCCTCAGGAACTCTGGTCTCCTCCGATGCCAGAAGAGCTGTTATTATCATGGGTAAACCAACCCTCTCAGGTTTTTTCCAGCTCATACAGCTCTGTCTCATCCCTGTGCCTCTTTGCACATGCTCGTTGGCTGGAAGGGACCTAAATTTAGCAGCCTGGACGCAGGCAGGCTGTGCCCCAGCGAGCACGTTTGTGTGGGTTATTTATTACTGCTCCTGCTGCAGCTCAGCCTCCCCAAACAGCTCCACAGAGCTCAGCACCTACTGCTGATGCAAGGGGACACGGACCAGGGGAACAGAAAAACCAGGTTCAAGCCTCAAGCCCTCTCCTTTTGCACTGCAGACCCTCGTTCCTTGCAAAATCTGGCACTTGACCCTGACCAGGATTCAGTGTGGACCAGCACATATCATAAACTGTCGCTAAGGAGAAACTCTTCTCTTTCCTACATCGTGAAAGTTTCCATTCTCATCTCTTCTTCTCACGTCAGCAGTCCCTGCTCTGGGCCCATTTTAATCCAGTAGCAGAACTGCTGTGTTTCTCCATCTTATGTTGCCAGTGATTTTTTTAGCCTGTGTATTTTCATCCTTCTGTTTGCTCCCCAGGCTCTTCAGCCCCCAGGACTGGGAGGCTCTGTCACTGCAGTCACTGGTATATGTAACAGTAATTATTTAAGACCATGAGTTATTAATTTTCTTTACATATTTTTTATCCTTTAAACATTGCACCAATCCTGCCATTCACAACTTTCATAATTTAACCTTTTCTTTCCCCCTGGGAGAGGCACCAAGTAGGAGGAACACTTGAAGATACAAAGCGTTTGTGTGGATGTTTTTGGCCACCTGGAATTAGTCATGTAAGTGTAGTCCATTCAGCAGCCAGATCCTGATGCAACACATAGCCAAGTTCCCTGTAGTCTTGGCTGGTTATGGGTGCTGGCTCCAGAGCCATCTGATTCAGTCACGATTATTTGCACCAGAAAGAAAAAAAAAAGGCACAAAAGCTTCTGAGCATGCTGAGAGTTGGCTGAGCTTCTCTGGAAGGTGGATAGAATGACAGGGAATTTAGGGAATCTTGTTGCACCTTGCTACAGGAGCTGCTCCTTCAGGAAGGCGAAGGGTTGTTGCTGTATTTTCCTACACAAGGTTCAGGTGACAAAGCTTTGTCTCTCCAGGAGCCCTCTGTGCAGGGTCTGCTCAGCTTTCAGCTTTGTCTTCATCTCTGAAAGGATGGAAAGCCTATGGTTATCCTTCAGTGCCTCCAGCTGAAGCACTGGCTGGCATAGCTTTGCTGTCCTTGCATCAAAAGAGGGACAGCAAGGGACAAGCCCACAGTCCCTCTCAGTGCAGTGACAGAGCACGTTGCTCTGTCACGGATATTTCATTTGTCCCGTGAATTATTTTAACCACCTTTGTTATAAAGCTCTCAACCCACCAGACTTTACTCAGTTACACACATGCTTGCTATTCCCGTTCCATCCTGCTGTTCTCCCATCTACAAAAGACCTAATAAAAATTAAAGGTCGCAGAAAAACAGGGAGGGCAGTGTGCATTAAGTAAATAAATTGACCTCAAGCAGCAGCCCATTAGGAAGGGGGTGTTTATTCAAAGTCCCACAGTGAGAACACAGTTGAACCTCTAGAAAATGGCAGCATTTGTTTTTGCCTGAAGGACCTGACCTTTTAAATTTGCACCTCAGAGAGCAAAGGAGCCTTGTGCTAGGAGGAGAGGTTTTCAATGTGTCCTTTCATTAGCAGGTACTTGCCTTTAGCTTTAGAGGAACAGCCTCACCTCACCCACAGAGCTCCAAAGTCTGACACTAATGAAGTCATCCAGCAAGCGAGGGTCAGGACTTGGGCCTTTGGGGATTAAGCCGGTGTTTTCAGGAGGGTCATAAGGGAAGTGCTCATTTTCATAGCTGAGCAGTTTGCAAGCAGCAGCCCCTGAAAATGGGATTATTTAAGGGTTGCACAAGTGCTGTGGGAGGGTGTTGGATGCTGTAGCTCAGTCAGTGTTGTCTCCATAGCAGCAGTACCCGAAGGTAGGGTGGAGGCTGAAAACCAGCCCTTGCTTTTCTAAAGCACTGAGTTCTGTGTGCTTGTAAGAGGGTAAAGAATCCTTTCATTCGTGTATTAATATCACAACAGTCCCAAAGTGAACTGCAGTTGTTAGGGCTCACTGCAGAGACCAGGGGCGCTTCTGACCCTTAGAGCAAGGGCGTGTCCTTACCTGCTGTTCCGCACTGTGTAAGGTGAAACAGCCATTGCCACAAGTCAGAGGTTTTGGGAAGAGGTGTTTTGGGGAAGACCTTAGGAAGAGGCAGCCTGGAGCTTTTGGTCTGTGATTGGAGTAGAGCCCTTTTAACACGAAGAGAGGAAGGAAGATGAAACACACTCCCAGACCTAGGTAAGCAGTGCTTATTTAAGGTGGGAAAACTGAACTATTCCAATTCACACAGGAAATTAGAGTGTTCTTGACTCTTCATAACCATTAGAAACACTGCTTCTGCACTCACTGTTATCAGGGGAATGCACAGCACTCTCCCTTTTAGCAATCCAGGCAGGATTTAGAACCCTGAGCACAGCATACCAGCACTGCTACGCAAGGCAAAGGCTCTCTGGGTGGATTACATAAACATAAATGTCACGCAAGGCCAAGAAGGAACTGAGGAGCAGAATTGATTTGAGAAAACTCCTGAAACCCAAGATGCCTTTAAAACAAGACCACCTGGACAGAGGGCCCACATGCCTCAGACAATAAGCTGTAAGGGGAGACAGCATGAGCACTGCAAGGATGAGACAGCCAGGAGTCAAATTCCCCGTTTCAAGTGTGCTTCAATCACCAGGTTCTCAAGGTGGGGATGCTCTTGTGTTCTGCAGGCAGGCACACAGGAGGGGATCCCGGATGCTCTCACAATTCCTCACGCTGACAGCTCTAGCAGCATCTCGGGTGCGGGGGGCTCTCCACACTGCTGTCCCCCAGCATATGCTGTGCTGACACTGCCTCAGAGATGCCCACCCACTCTGCCTTTCTCCCACAGGGAAACTGAAGGCTGCACTTGGCCACGGGCCCAGTCTGCTGTTTTCTTTTATTCAGTAAAGCTATAAACAGCAGGGAATGCAAACAGTCAGGGGCCAGCAGTGGCCTGATGGCTTCATCATCCATGAATCCATCCAAAAGGGAATGGGAGTCAGCAAGTACCTCCAGAGTGGCGTTGTGAAGATGATTAGGCACTTGTGGGGTGACATTTTTCCCATCAATAGAGCCCCTTGCTGTCATACATTTTGTCTTGTGCTTTTGATCCTACTTGTATTGTCTCTCTTGCTGTTCGAAGTGGAACCAGGGCTGCTGTAACATCTCCAGCAGGGTCTGAGGCACAGGCTGTGGCAGAAGAGGCGCAGGAACCTTCACAGGATCCACGGCTCCCTGATAAGCCATTCCCATGGCTCCCTGAGAGAGCCGGACTGCTTCCCTTATGGAGACAGGCTGAGTTGGAGTTATTCAGCCTGGACAGGAGAAGGCTCTGGGGAGAACTTGGAGCCCCTTCCAGTGCCTAAAGGGGCTCTGAGAGCTGGAGAGGGACTTTGGACAAGGGACTGGAGGGACAGGACAAAGGGAAATGGCATCCCACTGCCAGAGGACAGGGTGAGATGGAATATCAGGAAGGAATTCTTCCCTGTAGGGTGGGCAGGCCCTGGCACAGGGTGCCCAGAGAAGCTGTGGCTGCCCCTGGATCCCTGGAAGTGTCCCAGGCCAGGTTGGACGGGGCTTGGAGCACCCTGGGACAGTGGAAGGTGTCCCTGCCCATGGCAGGGGTGGCACTGGGTGGGCGTTAAGGTCCCTTCCAACCCAAACCATTCCAAGATTCTATGAATTACACTGCTTGTTGTGCTATAGCCTGTTTACATGAAAGACAAGAGATGGGCTAGAGACCACTGCGATTGGGCTAGAGACCACTGAAATTTACACTGCAATTTTTGTACAAATATAATAATTTTCTCTTGGACGGCTCCCCCCCATCAAGACTAACTGATACAGTTTAAGCCCCAGACCTGAAGGCATTTGCCAGCTCTGTGGAGAACCACTCAGTCAGGGAAATTCCCAGTGCCCTGTGGAAGCTGTAGATTATTTGTAGTTCCTCCTTCACCAGAGCTGCAGGCTATGAACTGCTACACCATTGCTTCCAGCAGCTTTAAATGCATTATCAAACCTAAATTTCATTTAATGGGCTTAATGAATGTTTACTTTAATTAGCATACCTACAGTTCTGAAGAGGAAATGAGTAGCTTTCACTTTTTTCTTCTTAATTAATATCTGCCTTCATGTAGTTTTATCTTACTTAGCTGCTCTGTAATTCGGCCATAACCCAGCTCTAGGGGATGGAAACAGAGCTCCGACTGCCCAGCTCAGGACAACTTCTCCTGACCCTGCATTTAAACAGAAGTGAGCAAGGGGTGTGGGCAGAGACCTGCATGAGGTAGCTTGGGGCGGGAGGAGCCACAGCAGGATCCTGACACTTGAAACACAGCTGATAAATCCCTTCTCAGGGGGAACCCGACCTGCAAATTTTCCTCAGTGTAACAGCAGCTGCTTCAAAGGACAGTGTGGAGCTGTGGTGCAAAGTCATGCTCCTCGAGAAACAGGGCTCTTTCCCACCGGTGCTCCATCCCCTGGCTGCACTCAGGGTCAGTCCAGGCTACTGCATCCCACGTGCATGAGCCTGCAGAGCTCGATCAGCTCCATTATTTCTGGGTGTGCCTGCTAGAGTGCCATTACTGTGATGGAAGACTGGCTTCCAGCCACAGGAAGCAGAGCCATTGCTGGTTGCAGTGAAGATGTCCTGCAAACAGGACCACCAAGGAGGTGGAAACTTCCAGTTTTTAAACATGTAAAATACAGATCTGAGTTCTGGAGTCTTTTTGTTCCTCTGCACAACTCTGAACCCAGTAAAGCCCAGCTCCATGATAGTGTGCTTGAGAACTGACCTTTTGTTGGGGGTGATGAAGAACAGTGATCGTTTTTCTGGTCATACTAATGGTGTTTGGGGGCCACTACTATGTACTTGTAAAGAAATCCTTGAAATCCAGAAAATCACAGGCAGAGAGATGGATAGAACAGCGGCTCTATTCTTTAGCTGGTGAGAAGCTTAACAGAATTTTTTGCAGTAAATGTATGTTTAAAGAGACATAGAATTGTGGAATGGGTTGGGAGGGACCTTAAAGCTCATCTTGTTCCAACCCCCCTGGGCAGGGACACCTTCCACTACCCCAGGGTGCTCCAAGCCCTGTCCAGCCTGGCCTTGGACACTTCCAGGGATCCAGGGGCAGCCACAGCTGCTCTGGGCACCCTGTGCCAGGGCCGCACCCCCCTCACAGGGAACAATTCCTTTCTTATACCTAATCTGCCTATTTCCTCCGTTACTTTGAAACAGTTAACCCTATCACTGTCTGCCTGTGTAAAAAGTGGCTCTCCCAACACCCTTACCAAGATAAACGTAACTGTGTAATTAAGACTTTTATTATGTGGTGAATCCAGGAAAACGTGACCATGGCTTTGTTTCCCCTGGCCAGTTAAGCGTCACCAAGCACAGGAAGCTGTGCCGGCTCTTTTCTCCATCGTTGCCGCTCCTCGAGCTCTCCAGAAGGGGCCAGTGTGCCCCCGCCTTTCGGGGACCGCCGGAAACCTGCCCAGGCCTGTGTTTTTATTTAGAAAATGCTGAGCTGTCTGGAAAGTTTGATGAAGAGGGATGCAGCTGCATTAATGTGCTTCTTCCTGGGGATTTGAATGCATTTTCTGAGCCGTGCAGGAGAACCAGGGATCAGGGAGGCAACGTGCAGGGAAGCAGCTCTGCTGACCACACTCGGATATTTTAAACCTTGCGTCATGGGATTTTTGCATCTTAAAATTTGGTGTTTAGGACTGAGTGTATTAGTCAGACTGAGGTTCCTGTCTGCAGCAGGACCAGCCTGGGAGCACTCTGGAGTTGCTCTGACACGGGAGGAGCACCAGGCCCTGTCTGTGCCGTGGTGCTGTGGCCACTGATCAGCTTTTTCACTTGGAGCTTTCAGGCTCAGTTCCCTCTGATCCCTGTGAAGGTCACTGGGATTGCAGCAGTGCAGCCAAGCCTTGTGCCTTCTGGAATAAAGAATATCCTCAGCATCTGCAGCCGGGGATGGCTCCTGCTGTGCTTCAGCTCCCCAAAATGGTCATGGGTGGGGTTTGCGTGCCCGTGGGCTGAACATCAGAGCCCCCAGCCACGCGTGGGTCTGACACTCCCTGCATTGCACTGCAGGTACAGTTAAAAAACGCCCTCTCCGAGCCAGGGAGGAGGCTCGGCAGTGCATCTGCAGCTCTCTGCACGCAGTGGCTTTTATCTTCTTTAGCTGGAAATGAGTCATTTCCCTGTACTGTACAGAGATGCCCAATTTCCTTGGAAATTGTTCAGTTCTGCAGAGTCCCCAGAAATTCCCGGTGATGGGACCCGATTTTTGCACTGGTTGTTCTACCTCATCCTTGAGAGAAGCCTGGGGATTTTCACAGGTTAGAGGAATTTTAAAAAATAATTTAAAATAATGGATAGAAGCAACTGAGACTTTACCCAGTTCATATTTATTCTGAAGGGCACTTGAACCTTCTGTATTGACCACTGGCAATTAATTAATCACAGAACCCCAAAGCACAGCCAAGCTGGTTTCATGCAGATTAAAGCCTGCGAATGAAAAAGGGCTGTCCTCACACGTGTGTTGGCTGCCTGGCTGAAATGATTGCAGTTCCAGCCGTGTGGACTTGGGGTGTACTTGGAAACGAGGTGCAGTCAGGAGCCACCCTACAAACTATGGGTGACTGAAGGTGGTCAAGGGAGGACTCTGAGGTCTGCAGGGTGGGTGTGTGGGCCCTTACCTATCAGACCTGCTGAGGACAAGGATGGTGGAGGAGGTGTAGCATTATCTGCAGTGAAGAGGCACAGTGGCTCAGCAGAAAAACAGCTGTACAGTGACGTGCTGTCAGATCTGCGTGTCCAGGTGCTAAATGTTGCCACCAGCAATTCTACTTGCCTGTTCTGAGAGCCACATGCACCTTAAAACAAACACTGTGAGGAAAAAACAATTAGACCCATTTACGACATGCTGATCCAATCTCACTGGCATTGCTGGAAGCCTGTGACCAAAGCGAGGCCGGATGAAGAAAAGGGCTGTGGGAAGGGTAAACATTTTTGTCATCCCAAAGCAACCAGGCCTGGCCTATCCGCTGGGGACAGGGGTTGTCAGCAGGATGGCTGTAGTTATTATCATAATACAGGAAATAATAGTCATTGGGAAAATGGGACCATGCTTTGGTTTCCTCTTCCATCCCAGCCAGAGGGAAGGAAGGAGAGTGGTGCTGTCATGGAGGTATTCATTTGGCAGCCACGTGCTGCTTGGGTTTTGTGTTCTGGGGCTTTATTTTGGAAAAAAACCAATTTTTGCCACTTTAACATTTCCCTCTGCTGTTTGAAATCCCAGCTCTGGCCTTCAGCAGTGCATGCGGAGAGGAGTCGGCTGCTCTGGATGCCACAGGTTGGGAAAATCTACTGATTTCTGAGGGGAAAATGCTGAAAAGAACCCAAAGTGCATTTAAAGTACGTTTCGCAAGATCTGAGCTAAACTAAACCTCTCCAAAGCCTGACCCAATGGCTTGGGGCTCTGGAGGAGCTGCAGCACCTCTGATGAGCATCTTGCCGGTGCTCGGGCAGGAAGGAGGAGGAAGCTGTAATTTAACAGCAAATCCAAGGCATAGCCTTTACAAAACCAGCTTCCAGGTGTAAAACACTAAAGACATTTTGAGGGCTTGGGATATCTCTGCTTTCAGGATTTTTTTTAGGCTCTCAAGGCAGGCGCTAGCAGGGCCTGTGTGAAGATAAGCCTTGTGCTTCAGGTTAATCCCAAAATGTCACAGCAGTGGCCTTTTATTATTATATCACAAAAAACATCGAGTTTAGCGCATTATTTCAAAGATAAACGTAAATATCCGTCACCATGCAAAGGCCTAACATGGGCCGTGGTTCCTCACGAACAGGATTTCTACACTCATCCCTCGCGGGGAGGAGCACACAGAGCCCCCGGACCCCGTCCCCTGTACCTGGGCCGACCCCTGGTCCCGGCCGGTCTGAGGGGCGACCCCGGCCCGGCCGCTCCGCCACAGCCCCCTCCCGCCCCCGCCGGCACAGCGCCCCCTGCCGGCCTGCGCCGAGCGGCATGCCGGGACTTGTAGTCCCGGCCGCCGCAGAGCACCCCCTCCGCTGGCGAAGGAGAACTACCACTCCCAGAGCGCCGCGCGCGGCGCC
>VZTF01005811.1:67628-95801 GCA_013397755.1 Cnemophilus loriae
CGGAGGGGCCTGCGGGGGTAACGCCGTGCCCCCGTTATCCCCTGTGGTTTTGCAGGTGTGAGTCCCCGGGGGACAGCGCGGCTCGGCCCCGCCAGGCGAGCGGCCCCGGGCCCCCATCAGCGGCCGCGGCAGGAGCCAGGAGGGGCTCGGGACCTGACAGCGGCATCGCCCCCATCGCCGGCAGCTGCCGCCTCCTGAGACATGAAGAAGTTCTTCGACTCGCGCCGGGAGCAGGGCGGCTCCGGGCCCGGGTCGGGCACCAGCGGCGGCGGCGGCGGCAGCAGCGGCCCGGGCAGCGGCTACATCGGCCGGGTCTTCAGCATCGGCCGGCACCAGGTCACTGTGGACGAGGTGCTGGCGGAAGGTAAGATCCCGCTGCCTTTCAGAGCGCTCGACGTCTTCTGCTTTTCCCTCCCCAAGCTGAAAGGGAGGCCTTGAGCTGTCCCGGGCACCCAGCCTCCTCCTTGACCCCCGGATTCCCGAATATTTCATTGTCCTTGACAGAATTGCAGTCCAGTGGTGTCTGTAAGCTGACGTGTCTGGTCTTCCCATCTGTAAATCCAGTGTGGGTTTGCTGGATTTGGCTTTTCTTTTTTAGTGCTTTAGAAATTGGGGGGGTTTCAGAAGTTAATTGTTTCCTGCTTCTCCTAAACTGGGAATTAAAAAAAACAAAAGAAACCCCCAAACCAAAATTGTGAAATATTTTGGTGCAGAACAAGGTGCTGTAGATAAAGAAGGCAGTGTCCTTCACTCTTAAACTTTCTTCAGCTGTTACCTCCTTTCCTCCCTCAAGCAGAGAGGATTAAAACACTGGAGTAAATTCCTTGTAGCTGTGTAATGCACATAGGTAGGCTGAGCAGGACTGGCTGTGACCTGGGATGAGGGATTTCTCTGTGTGTGGGGTTTCTGCAAGGGGAAGTGGTGATCCCAATTGCCTTCCCCCCCCCCTCAAATAAAACAGTTAAAGACCTAGAAATGAATCGTAGGGGTTATAGAACTCATGACGTGTGCAGGCCTTGCAGTGGAGCAAGCTGCTTGGTGGCATTTAATTGTAACCAGCTCTGCTGCTTGAACTATCACTTTACATTTCATTTGTTGCAGCTGTAAGGAACCTCCTGAATGGCTCGGGCCGGTAACCTTAGCCTCGACCTTCAGAGAGGTGTTGGCCTCCTTAGACCTGCTTCTGGTCCCTCCTGCGCAGCATCCTGGGCAATTTTAGTCAAAACAGTGTTTTGTTTTGATGGCGGAGGAGAGGGGAGCTGCTGGGAGAGAGCTGAGTGGGAGGACCTGTGTTGGCTTTTACAGAAAGAGCCCTAAAATGGAAAAGGGACTCTGTGTACGCTGTCTGTGTTCAGGTTTGTAAGAATTCACCACGGCATACAGGAAAATAGGTCTGTGACTGTTTTTTAAATGTGGTTTCTGACATGTTCTGCTGAGAGGAGCACGGAAACCAGGCTTGTAACTAGCAACTATAGTGATTTTTTTTCTTGAAATTTGCAGTATAGGTTTGCCTTGATATTTCAAGGGCCCTTTTGGCCCTGGAAGCTTAGGACCTACATGAGCTAAACTTGAGAAGCTGTCAGAGTCTCTCTTTAATGCAGGATGGCCTCATCCTGGTAACATGGGAAGGCAGAGGCTTTTTTTGCTGATGAGTAATCTGCTGGCAGGTTCTGCCCCGTGCTGACAGCCCCGGGAAGCGGAGCCGTGTGTCACCGGGCTCTGCTGCTCGGCAGGGCTGAGCTGCAGCAGAGGTGGAGGTGGTAGCACAGATTGCCTGGGAGAGCTGTCCTGGGGGAGCTGCTGCTTGTGGGGGCTTTTCCCTGCAACTCCCGGTGTCTCGGCTGGCCTGTGGCGTGGAGCACGGCCTGCAGCTTTGGGATCCTCGCACGCAGGCTGAGCACACCTTGAGCACACCTGTGAAACAGCGGCTGTGTTCTGTTCCTGTGAGGCACGGGGAGTTGTGGTGGAAGGTGCTGCACAGGTATCTCCCTCACAGTGAGCCTCTGCTGTGGGCAGTCTGAAATCCTTGTGCGTGCAGAGAGAAGCCTCCGAGGAGAGAAGAGCGAGGTGGTGTGTTGGTTTGCAGGTTGTCACCTTTGGTTGGAACAGAGAGGTGGAAATGCCGTTTCCTCTGTAGGAAAGTTGGGCCATCTGGGGAGCAGTGTGGGTCAGAAGTGCTGCAGCTCTGAATGCCCGTGGCTGAGTGTGCTGGTAAACAGCCTTTTCTCCCTGACTCAGCTGGAGACCTGGGGAGCTCGTGGGCAGCCCGGTCCCTGCGCTCCTGACGTCTGAAACCTCAGCTGGAAAACCTCTCTGTATCTGCAGTGGTGTTTCAGCAGTGCTGAAAAGGCAACTCTTGGCTATTTCTGCTAAAAGGAAAAGTCCCCAGGGAGGCACTTTGTAGGAGGAGTATCCTGTCCGGGAAGGAAAGACCTCTCATCCCCGTTGCTTTAGACGGGAGTGGAGAGGCCTGTGTTTTGGTGCAGCATGTGAAACATTAAAAAAAAAAAAAGAGATGTAAAAGTGGCTTAAAAGAGAGAATCAATGAAGTGATGAACGGTGTGGAGGAGACTTGAGTTGAACCAGAACTTTTGGAGTTGAAGTGTTGGGGTTTGCCTCTGTCTGTCAGAGCTGTGCCTGGTCACCCTGAATTCTGCTGAGCAGCCCTGCTGACGAGGAGCGTGCCCTGGCTGCAGCGCTGCGTGTGCCGGGGGGCAAATGGCTCCGTGTGCCTCTGGCCTCTTGTGTAGATCCCCCAAAATACGTGCTGCGGTTAGGTGCACCCCCCACCACTGAAAAGTAGTTGTGTCTGCATACTGCCTTCCCGGGCAGGGAGGAACATCCCTTCCTTTTGGAAGGAAGTAGATGGGAATAATATAGAAAGAATTTGAGGGGTTGGTTGTGGTGCTATGATACTGGTGAATCAGTGGTTTTTTCACAAACAGGATGTTGCAATAGGTGATTCCTGGTTGTGTCTTTGTAGCTGTCCTGCTGTGATCCATATAATAGCATAAACAATCTCTTGAAAAATTCCCCTCAAAGTTTGCACAAGGATTATCTGTGGTGGGAGGGCAGTACTGCTGGCCCTGGGGGTCTGCAGGGCCAGGTTTAAAGTCACACAGTGCCCCAATATGGGCTGAAGGGTGTTGTGACCGGTTTTGGGGTGAGTGGCGTTTCACAGAGCTGAAGTGAATGCCCAGGAGCTGTTGCAGTGTGGGGCTGAGCCAGGCTGCTGTCTTGCTGTTTTCTTTCTGAGAAGAAACCAAAACAGTGTTGGACCAAATCAGATACTGCTCTTTGTTTCTGCCTGTGTGTAGGGAAGAAACCAAAACGACAAAAACCCACCCCAAAGCCCCGCACTGGAGCTGTAGGGAGGTTGGTGTCCCTCTGATGAGGATCAAAGCAGCAGAACCGTTGAGAAGGATGTTGCCATAAATTAGGAATTTGCCAAGGAGTTTGAGAGATGTGCGTGTGTGGCAAAGTACCACAAGGCACGGGTACTCCTCTGAGCTAAAACAGAGTGGGGATTACCCCAGTGTCCCATTTCTGAGGGCTTCTGTGTTTTGTGTGATTCTGTACTCACAATGTTGTAAGAGAGTGCTGAGCTGACCCGAGGTGTGTAAATATTGATGGGGCACGTGTTTGAGCAGGGTTTTGTTTGTCTTGCTCTACTTCTAGCAAAAGGTACAGGCTGCATTTCTGCAGGTCTGTGAAAAGTTACTTTTAAAATCAGTAGTACTTCTTTGAAGGTCTGTTCCCCTTAAAGTGTGTAAATAAGGGATTGAGGTTTAATAATTGTTGGATATCTCACTGAAGTTTTTCAGGTACGTGCCTATGTGCTGGTAGCTAGTGTTGATTTGAAAGCATTTAATGGTTGATACTACAAACCAGTGCAAAGTCACGAAATCATCTTACGTTTGCCAGCTGTATTTTTTCCTCTGTTTTGAAAGGAAGGACACTGTGGGATTCATCCTGACTTCTCTTAGCAGACCTGCAGGCCAGTGCATGCAGGAAGCAGCTGGGAGAGGCTAGGAATGCCCAGCCTGTGCCTAGTGGGGCAGGGACTTCCCTGAGCTGCCCAGTGGTGTGGCTGGGCTGAGGGCAGAGGGTTTCTGCTGACCCCTGCCCTGCTCGCACTGGGCACCTCCTTTCCCTGCAGCACCATAACCTGAAGTCACTGAAAATACAGTGAGCTTCTTCTGAAATAACTGCGCTTTAAAGCAAACCCCATCTGAGGTCCGTTTTGCGGATTTATATGATCCTCAACCCAATTCCAGTGTGGTTGGGTTCAAGACATTGCTTTGAAGTGTATTTTGTGAGTTACTGCTTTCTAGCTTCAGCCAAGGGCCAGCTGCTAATCAGCTGACCAGTGACATTTGGATTAGGAATTAAACCGTTTCTCCTCTTGGAATGGGACATGTGATTTTTATTTTTTTATTTTTTCCCTGTTGCTTTTTCTGTGTTTCTTGTGAGGCAGGACATGTACTCTGCAC
This sequence comes from Cnemophilus loriae, assembly GCA_013397755.1. Classification (NCBI taxonomy): domain Eukaryota; kingdom Metazoa; phylum Chordata; class Aves; order Passeriformes; family Corvidae; genus Cnemophilus; species Cnemophilus loriae. The sequence goes on from VZTF01005811.1 coordinate 72,122, forward strand.
TCTGCTCTGACAGGTAGGATGTTTGATTCTGTGTTCTAGCAGTCTGGTTTTTTGAGAGTAGAAGCCAGGGGAACTTGTGAAGAATCCCAAGGGAGTTATTTGGTAAATGTTGAGGTATCCCAAGTGTTCTGGTGCTTTTAGCAGCACGGGTTTTCCTGGGACAATGTGTGCTGTGTCCTGAGATGTAATCAGGGAGGAAAAGCAGGTGTTAGTGGATTTAAGCGTGTAAGAAGTTGTGTGGGCCAGAGACTGGCCTGGCCTGGCTTGTGAGCTTTGTGCAGCCTGCCACAGAAGGGATCTGGGTTGTACCTGGTTCCTTATGGGGCAGCTGTGGTAGCTAAAAGCTCGTTTAGAGGCAGCGTTAGCCCAGTGCAGTCATCCTCCCAGGAAGAAACCTTCCAAGTTAAACCAAAATAGTGTCTGTTTCAAGCAGTCCTGCTATGAAGTTGTCAGTTAGTATAAGGAAGCTTAGTTTTGGGATTCTGGCTGGGGGTAGATGGTTTAACTCTCCAGCTGGGGTCTTGCAGAAGTGTTTTAGTAGTTATGAAGGAACAGGTTGCTAACCTCTGGCTGCAACATCAGCACTGACATTGTGGATCTCAGGAGAACGTGCACTGTCATAGTATTTTTATTGTGGTGTGGGCCTTCTCCCCTTTGTGCAGGAGCTTGTCAGCAGCTGAGGCGAGCAGGTGGGAAGTTGTAAATGTGCTGAAGACAAGCTGGAATCCACTCGGGATTTAGCACTTCTTGCCTTCCGAGCTCATCCACCTGCATTAATCATGGCTAATAAGGGGTCAAGACTGGCTAGGTGCTGCACACTTGTGTTGGGACTGGGAGCTGCTTCCCTTGAAGGTGACTTTTTCCAGTGTAAATAGTGTTCTGGGCAGGCTGAGGCTGTGCCCGTTGGGAAGGCAGCGTGCCAGCTGCAGGGCTGGTGCTGCTTCTCTGGAAAGTCACAACCAATTTGCCTTCACTTGTGCTAAGTGTTTGCTTGTGTTCCACGTGTGGAAGGAGACAGGAAGTCTCTGAGGAGAACATGCCATAAGCAAACTCAGTTTATGGAGGAGTTATCTGCTGATGACAAGAGGTAACTCAGTCAGTTTCCCAGGAAGGGATGCTGGCTTCCTTGGATGGGGGAAGCACAGGATGTCCTTGTGGCGGTATCATGCTGGAAGGAAACCTCCTTGGATCAGATACTGGCTGCTGCACTTCTTGAGAGTAGGAACAATACTGACAGTGATTTACAAGCACAAGGAGAAGATTTGGAAAGGCTTAAGTGAGGCACTGCAAAGTAATTCTCATTTGTGGCTTTTTGTCATTATGGCAACTTTCTCCCTTTGTAGGAGGTCCAGGAATCGCCACTAAATGAAATGAAGGTTATTGTTAGCTGCCTACAGTGTGATGCAGCAGGGTGAAACAGAGGGGAGCTGCTGCAGCTCCTGTGATGTGAGGAGCTCTCACTACCCAGAGTATCTGAGCCCTGGCACAGTCTGTGAATGTGTCCTTCCACCTCTTCTAGGGCTGCTGGGAACTCAGATAGGGAGGTGAAGCAATGCAGAGCATGTGTGGCCAAGTCAGGAATTGATCTCTGGCCTTCCAGACTGGGTGCTTTAATTGCAGTCTGTGTTTCCTCTCAAGAGCTGCCTCTCTGTGATTTCAGTGAGCGTGCTCTTGGCACACGTGTGATTTGGGTATAAATTCACGCTTGCTCTGTGGTAGAACCCCTGCTGACACCAGGACCCCAGGCCATGTGTTGCAGGATTGGATTAAAGACATTTTTGGAACAAGATGCTCATAGCATCTGGTTTGCTTCATGGTTTTGCAGAAACAAGTTACGTACCAGTGACGGGTGATCTCATAGATTAAAAATAAAAAAAGCGATCAGCAGCTGAGTTCCCTGAGCAGAGATTTGCGTGTGCATCCCCCCACAGCTGAGCTGGAAGCTGGCTGGTGCTGTGATGAGGGCAGGTAGAGCTGTTCTTCATTCACTGTTAGTCACACACCACTTTCCCTTCCCATTAGGTGATCATAGGCCTGTGTTAGGGGGCCCCAAAATGTGCCTGTGAACTTACAAAGCAATCTGACAAGCTGTTCTCGAGGGTGTGAGGGCAAAATGCAGGATCTTCTGGAGCTCTCTAATTGCACAGCTGTTGTTCAGATATCATCTTAGCATGTCTCTCCTTCTGGAGGCAAAATGATGGTTGCAGGGCTGACGTGTGCTTTTGCTGCACAAATGGCAGCAGTAAAATAAACTCAAGCTTGTCTCAAAGATGTGCAGAATGCTCTGTGAGGACATGATGTACCTGGTTCCTGTGGCTGTCACTGAACATCAGTCTCCCTTCAAGGCACCAGAGCAAGCAGGAGGAACCCTTGGTTTGGTGTGTTACACATGTTTTTGTGACTTCACTGCTATCCCAGCATGTATAGGGGTGCTATTCAGATGTTGATGAGAATGGTGCAAAATTTGGACTTTCGAAGTGGTTTGACATACTTAAAAGGAACACAAGAAATCGGTGCTGACGTGAGAAGCACAGAAGTGCAGACCTTTTGCCTTATGTGCCTTGTCTGCATGACCTACCTGCTAATTCAATGTTACTTTAGTTACCTGTTGTGACCCTCTGAAGGATTAATGGCTTCTGACTTGGGAAGTGCTTCAGCCATAAAGACCTCTCTGGCACTGAGCTGCTGCTTGAGAGGAGGGAGCTGGATTGATGGGAAATCCTCACTCATGGCTGCAGTGTGTCCACATGAAGGTTATTTGTGGCTGCTGCTGGCTCTAATAATGCTCTTCATGACCTTTGGCAAGAAGTGTCTAATACCAGGGGTATGCAGATGGCTGGTGGCATGAACAATACCCTGAGATTCTTGAAGAAAACACTCTTTGGAGTTGGAAGGATCTGTGAAAGCACCTGTGTGTGTGCAGAGACTCAGGTGCTGCCACACTTGCCTTTTCACCCAGATTTTGTAGCACTGTCCTGTGATCCTGGGGCACGTATTTCTGGGAAGAACAAATCCTGAACATCAGAGCCTTTCTTTTGGCCTTTACCTGTTGCTTTTGAGTTAGAAGATGTACTTGGATATGTGAATATGAGTTTACCCTTGTGTTTCTGTGCTCCATTACCAGTTGTAGTTTGAACTGCTGAGCTGTGTCTGCTCTCTGGAGAACACAGAGGCTCCGTGTGTGAGGTGTCACACAACCTGTGGTTCTGTGCCCGTCCCCTCTCTGCAGAGCAGACAGACAGACGGCAGGAGGCTTATCAAATTATTTTACAAATGAGATGCTGAAGCCCATGAAGATGAAGCCGTTTGATAAGGGCTGTGTAGGAGAGCAGGGACAAAGTCTTGTATTAAATGCAAATATAACTCCTTGCCTCGTGTTTTAATCACAGGGTCATTAATATTCATGTCACCATAGTATCCAGGAACTTTTATCATGGACCAGGGCCCTGTGTCACATAATGCAAATGCAGAACAAAGCCTGTCCCTGCTCCTTGGAGACTCCTGGCCCTTCCCTGTGCCTGCTGATTCTCAGCACCGTGCTTGGTACCAGAATACACTCATGTGCTGCTGCCTTGGGAGGCCTGTTCAGAGAGAGGGTGTGAGGTACGAGCAGCTGTGATGGTACAGCTGATCACGGTGTGACAGCTGACACCCAGGTTCTTCTGGAGATCTGGTACTGTTCGGAGACTATGGGAAACACACAAACTCAGCCTTGCTCACCCAGCTTTCAGCAGAAGATGTGACAGGATTAAATGTATTGGATTTTTTTAAAAACTAAAATGATGCTGTTTTTGAAGGGGGACAGATGGTGGTTTTCTACCTTTTCCTTTTGTTTTAAACTTAACATGAGAAGCCCTTACACTTTACCTCTGAAAGTTTTTCTGCTACTGATGCATTTACCAATATATCTATTATATTTAAATCGGGATATAAATAAATAAAGCAATTATTTAAGTTCATTTGAGCTGATGAATTTCAATCCCCGATGGTTATGGGCTTGGTGAGTAACGGTCACAAGACTGCAGGTTCTGGACCCCTGCAACTGTTTCCTGTTCCTTGACATCTGACAAATGAACAGACAAACAGTTCATATCTCTCCCTCCTCACCCATGTATGTGTGGAAAACTCAAAGCCCTGTTTCATGTAGAGCTGATTTTTTTTCCTATTAAATGCTGAATGATGGATACTGTGTGTTGCTGGCTGTACCTGGGGGTTTAAATTCCCTGGGACCTGCCTGGTGGGATAGTGGATACCTCTCTCCGTGCTTGGCATGTAGTCAGGAGTTGAAAAGTTCATTGCTGTCTTCAGGGGTCGATTAGCATACGGCCTTCCAGAGGAATGGGATGTGTCCTTAAGTTGTGTTTTCCTGTTACTCAGGGAGGTGGCACTTCAGTGGCCCAAGGGTGCCCGGAACCTGTAGTTACACAGGTACCCGTAACCTGTAGTTATCTGGCATTCCTGGAAATGTTGAACTCTGGATTCCTGGGTTTAAGCAGAAGAAGCTGGTTGGAGAGAAGCCTCTGTGCACTGCTGTGAAGCTGTGACAGGGTCCTGTTGGCTGTAAGCTCGGGCTCTTCCTGGAATGTGTAGTGGAGTTCTGCTTGTGGTTCTGCTGCTGTGCTCAGGAGGTGTGTCTGGGTGCTGCCATAGGAATCAAAATTCCTAAATGCCTAACTTGCCTGTTGCCATGAGTTGTCCTCGGATCCTTGCATAATTGCTTCCCAAATGGAGTGTGCTGTTACCATGGCACTTGAGGTCTCCGTGGCCTGCTCTGCCCGGCCCTTGCAAGCCAGTCCAGTTAGGGACCAGTCCCAGCCCTGGCCTTCATCTTGCTTTCTCCCTCCTCTACACCTCCAGCTACAACCTGCTCTCTGCTCGACTAGTTTTGCTTTTTTCTCTCCTCTCCTGCCGACGTGATTCACGGCTTCCTTGCCTTTCCAGGGAAGCTTTTCAGCTGCCTGCGGTTGCTGCAGCTTCTTGCTGGCTTTGCAGTTCCAGTCGTGTTCACTCAGAGCCCGTCATGCTCTGCAGCATGTTGATGCCAGTGCTAATTTCACTTGGAGATGAACAAGGGCTCAGATGCTATTAGCAGCTGCTTGGAATAATAGCAGCTGAAATGTGCTTTTTAAAGGGCTGACTGATAACTAAACAAATGATTCTTTTAATTTTTTTTTAAGCCGTGAGTTATTCATGACCCATTAATTTTTATTTTTTTTCAGGCTTACGGTGGAAGTTCAAGGACTAAAATTGTTACAATAGAGAGGGACTGAGTCTGCCTTGCCAAGTAATCTATTTGGAGGCAGTGTGTCTTGCTGCATAGCAATAAAACACTGTTCTATCAGCTTTGCTTTTCCAAGTCTGCCTGTCAGGGAGGAATGGAGTGGATGCACAGGGCTGTGCAGCAGAGCACATGCCCAGCAAATCTACCCACGTGAACACCTAAACGTGCTTCCTGCTGTGACAGCCAGTACAGTTCCATCGCCTCCAGTGAGCTGCTGTTTGTTATGAAATTGCTGTCACAAATACTGCAAATACTGGGAGACTTTAATACCCCTGAATTGGGGTGTCTGGGCTGTGCTCCCGCTGCTCTCAGAGTGCCAAGCTACTGCTGCGCTGGGACTGGAGCTTCTGACAACAGTGTGGATTTAATGCACGGGCTGGATCTTGCCCACTGATTATTTTAGGCTTCTAAAATGCTGTTGCATGGCAGAGATTAATTTCCTTCCCCTCCTTTCTCTGCTGTGTTGGGATTTACAGCTTCCTCTTTTGTCCTTCTCCATGGATCTGGCTGGGAGTTGCAGGAGGATTTTGTGGGGAGGGAGGTGTCTCCTAGAGGTCTGTAATGAGATGGGATCCTGGAAGATGGAAAGAAATGAAGCTGAATGGTTTTAACTCAGCTCTATCAAAATAACCCCCCAGAGAAGTGACAAGAGGCAGTTATGATTTTTCTGTGTCATCCATGCAGTGAAAATGCCTCTAACTATATAATTATTTGGTATCTCTTTGCTGTTGTGAGCGTCATAGCTGATAGACTGAATGTTCACTCCCAAAACTGCCACAATCCCCGTACAACCAGTCTTGCTCTCCTAAAATCAGGAGAGGTGGAGGCCGTGCTGGTGTTGTGTGTTGGCTGAGGTTCCTGGCTGTATTGTTTTGCACGGTTCAGGCACTCGTGGCTGGGGCTGCCACACCAACATTAACGATGGTGAGTCCTGCCTATTTAAAAGGAGAGGGTGGAGCTTGTGAATCTAAATCTGTCTTGTCATGGCCTAGATATTGCAGCAGTGACACTAAGCAAGGGCCCTGTAATTATGTTGGTAATATTGGATAATCACATTAGGATTCTCAGCTATGGTAAATCTGTGCAGGGCTGACTATGGCCCTGCTTTCCCCTGGCTGAGAGTCTGACCCACGAACTCCGTGTGAGCTTAAGCCTTTGTTTTACCTGGGGAGAAGTCCTTTGCTCAGATGTGCTGGATGTTCTGTTAAAGTTTTCCTGGTGGTATTTAAAGCCTGAAGCTTAAGCAGTGCTGCAGCTGGAGCTGGAAGAGCTGCTGCTTTCTGGAGTTGGGAGTGAGAAGGGTTTATGATAAGCAGGGCTTTGCCTGGGCTGTTCTGCTCTATTGGGAGCCTCTATCTATTGCCATGATGATGGATGTTGTCTGATGGACTCTGGAGGTACCTTTGAAGCTGGTTGTTTGGTTTTTTCCCTTTTTCTTCCTGCCTCCCACTGAATCCCAGTTGCATTTTGTGTGGGCACCAGGCTGACGCAGATGCCGGGCTTTCCGTGCCTGGAGAACTCGCTCAGCGTGAGGCTGCCTCAGGGATTTCTGCTGGCCAGCCGTGGAGGCTCCTCTGCTTGCTGCTTTAACATGGAAACTCTGTTGCTTATGTGCAGATTGACTTTGTGCTGACCATGCTCTCCCCAGCTTGAATGTGAGCTGTATGGAGAATTTCTGGCTGCTTGAAATGGTTATTATTGGAAGGACAGTGCCTAACTCTGGGAGCTGTGAAGTTGTAGGGCTGCACGTGTATTTCTCTGCTATGGTCTGTGTGAAACACTGAGTTTGTTACCTGCCCTGCTCGGAGCTGCTGTTGCTGTGAATATGAGCCAGGTGAGCACAGAATCCACCTCAATCTCCCAACACGGCTTTCCTCTGGCAGTAGGATGAAGCCTGGGAAGCCCCAGCATTGGCTGGGAGGAAACAAGCTGTGCACATGCTTTGCGGGGAGGGAAGGGAAGATGGTGATTTGCCTAGCAAAGCTTGAATATTCTTCAAGAGTTTGTCCTATGCCAGGAGGATTCTGTTCTGGGCTGGCTTGACACACAAAACCTGTATCTGTGTCCCTTGCATAGTTCCTTCAACTGAAGTATCACTAGAAATACTCATAAAATAGAAGCTGCATTTCCTGTACGTTCACTTTAGCTCTGAGTTCTCCTGACTTTTTACAGTTGTAACTGTTATAATCTTCTTTTGAGTATGTTCACTATTAAATTCCTGATCTTGTTGCAAAAATACCTTCTTAGCTTATTTTCCACCTGGGAAGATGCAGGATTCAGCTGATTCTCCTGATACCGTGCCTGTTTCAGGTTTCCTGTCATGAAATACTAGACGTCCTCTATGCTTTATCTAGGTGCTGTCTACTTTTCCTGCAGTTCTGGAGCTCTGATTGCCTCCTACAGCCACTTAAAGTGGTCACAACAGGGTTGAAATTTGAGTTACTGTGACCGTTGCTCCTTACACAGACGAAGCTCTTTCAGCTGGAGTTAGTGGTGTGCCCTTTCTTCTTTGCCCTCAAGATAACTCTTAAATGTTCAGACTATTTAATTGGTGGTTGATGTTTCAAGATCTGATTTGATAAGTTTCCCAGAGCAGTTCTATCTCCACTCCAGGATGAAACCTTTTAAAGTGCTGTTTAGGGGCGGTGGAAACAGCCCAGAGGAACAGATGAAGCCACAGCTGAAAGCTCAGTGAACCACCCAGAATGTGCACTGATTTTTGTTTGGTTTTAGCGTGTTTAACTCCCTGTACAGGTGAACATGCTGAGGGCGGGCACTGAGAGCTGGATCTCTCCTCTTGGAAATGAGCACAGGGAGCTCCCCAGTAACTGTGATGAAGGAAGTATGGTGCAGTGCAGTCTCATTTGCTTTGTAGCTTCCAGGCCTGTATGCACTGTAAGGACTCGTGTCTTGGTGGTTCAGAGCCCTGAGCTGAAGGAGAGCAGCACTGCCCAGAGCCCTCCTGTCTGCCCTGCAGAGACCAGTGGTTTGTGTTCCTGGGATGCAGAGCTCCGTGAAATAGCTTGCTCCAAATACTGCTCTGGGAGATGCTGGGACAGGCCTTTAGATTGAAGTAGTCCCTTAAACTTGGCACTGTTATGCTTTAGGTAAGTCAAGGGACTTTAAAAATACAGCAAAAAACAACTAAGTAAAGCTTGTTATTTCCTTTGAGGTAGAAAATCTGGGCTGAGAGTGGCCCTGTTTAATTTAGTGTTATTATCTGCTCTTCTCAGCTGGGGAGGCTGTTGGCAAGGGATGAGGGTTCGTTTTGTTCTTGTTCAGAACTGGACTCTGGTTTATAACACACATGTACACAAACACATGCACTGTTTACAGACATTTGGGTGTAGGAAGACCAGGAGATCCACATTCAGGCCCTCCTGGAGCAGAGTCTGCTGCTGCTGCTGTGTGTGCAGTGTGTCCTGAGTGCCACCTCTGTCCCCACTGCCATCCTCAGACAGTTGTGCAGGTACCTCGTACACCTGTGGGTCTGTGTGTGAGCCTGTGGCTGAGCACGCCCTGTCAGTGCTTTGTGCTTCAGCATGCAGACTGCTGACACAGCTTAGCCCAGGGACAGAAAATCCTGGTTTTAGCCTGGGTTGTGGGGAACAAACTGATTCTGTGCCGTGATGCAAGCCTGTGCCTTGGGACAGGCTGCGTATTTTCTGTGCCTGCAACTTGAGGGTGAATAATCTTCACTTATATGGATATAAAATGACATGTAAATACCCTACTGTAACCAGAGGATTATGGAACTGGGTGGGAGAGTGAGTCACAGGCACTAATTAAATCCCAAACCCCAAGTGTCGTGTCTCTCCGACATGTAGTACTAAAACAACAAAATGCAAACACGAAGGAGAACATTAGTACAACCACCACTGCTTTGAGTCCTTCTTGTCTTCTTGTGCTGGATCATCTGGAAAAGACTCTGGGTAGCATCCTTCCAGCTCCCCAGGAGGCTGTGGAGGAAAGATTGGTTATAGCTACACTGGTGTGTAGGGGAAGAACTTGGGGTTGAAGTCCAGTGGAGATTTTGGTGACACTTCCTGGTGGTGACAGGGTGACAACACCCAGGAATAAATTGCTGCAGAGCATGTGGAGAGTCTGAGTAGAGTGGTGAAAGAACAGGTTAGAGGATGTGCTGGAAGGGACTGTGGGCAGTGTCAGTCCTGCCAGAGAGAGGCTAAGTTGGCTGAAATCCTTTATGGTACCTGACAGTGCTGGGAAACCTCTAAAAATGTTTCTTGCTGTTAGTAACATGTTCTGCCATACCCAAAATGGCATGAGAGGGTGAACCTTCAGTCCCATCCTGTTGGGATGACTTGCTGCTGTCTCTAACTAAGAGATGCTGTGGTTTGAGGGGTCTGATCTGGGCTGGGACCAGCTGAAGGTGCAGTTCCAGCACAAATTTGCTTTCTGGAGTCAGGCTGCAGAGCTCCTGTGTGAGAAGAGGTCTCGGGGACCTGAGCTGGGTGAGCAGGACCTGTACTTCGCCCTGCTGCTCTTGGTTTTGGCAAACTGACCCAACTCTGGTCAAGCTCTAAGTTTTTTGCCCTTTTTTATTAATCACAGGTTTTCCCACCCTAGTAGCATCCTTTTTAACACCAGAGAAAGAGAAATTACACCGGAGAACAGAGAAATTACTTGCAAATTGCTTGTGTTTCCGGCTGTCTCTGTCTGAAGGAAGCGGGAGCAGAGATGATGTTCCAGGTTGAACTCCATAAATCATAGATTGTACCAGTGTTGTTTTTACTTTCTTTGATATTTTCATGATCTTGGATATTACAGCCCTGATGCAAAGTCTGCCTCATTACTGTGCCTTCTGAATTACACGTTAGATGACTTCAAAAACAAAACGAGAGAGTTGTATTTTTCTTTAAAGGTGTTAATGCTGACACTCTGTGACTTTAAAGGTGTTGCAGATGCTTCATAAAGCAGAAAAAGCAATGTGCAGTGATCCTGATCATTCCAACCCCTTGTTATGCATCACAGTAGAACAATTCACAATGCTGCCTCTGGTTTGTGGGCACATTTGGTAATAACAAGGAATAATATTGGAACAGAAAGCCTAATTTGAGGTGAAATATCCTGTCCTGAAAACAAAGAGCTCAGAAGTGATGCAGAAGTGGCATAAAACGGGGGAAAATGGGATTTGAAATGGTGTGTTTTCAGCAGGTATGTGCAGCAATACCCTCCTGCTGGGCAAGAGAAGAGTGGAATAAAAGCAGCAGAAAGAATACATTGGTGCAGATTAATAGCCACAAAAATAGCACTGTAATCCTAATGCAAATCATGGGGAGCTATTACTAAAATAAAAAGCCCATATTAAAATATGCCAGCAAACATTTGCTTGTGTGGAGGGTCACCCCAGCTCACGACGCGAGGCAGGATCAGCAGGACTGTTTTCCTTGGCTCTCCTCCCCATCACTGCTGGGTTTGTGGGGCAGTGTGGTGCTTTTTATAGGAGCTGCTGAGGAGCCTCCTCGAGACTTGTGGTGTGGTCCCAGTGGCACTTCCCAGCAGTCACAGGAAGGTTTTTTGGAGGTCTCAGCAGCCCCGGTGTGCTCAGAGGACAGGATCCCAGGGCACTTCTTTTGCCTGTCCTACAGATGAGTCACTTGTCCATCTTCATCCTGGGTTTGCGGTGTGGGCAACCAGGCTTAGAGTGTCCCTTCACCTTTGTTGGAAGCTGGCCCGGAGAGCTGTAGGGGAGCAGCACTGGCACATAGAGAGCTTTTTCCTGATGTGCTTGCAGAACTCCACTGAGCTTGGCTGTTGTCTGAAATAATTAGAGATGATTGTATTGTTTAACTTTGGCCAAACTGTTTTCCTTGGCCTTTTTTCTTCGTGGTGACTCCACTTTTTAAGTGACTCCAGAGCTGAGGTTTGCTGGGGCCATCTCTGTCTCTGGAAAAGATGCCTGAAAACATTGGTGCTTTAGGATCAAGAATCACATCATAGAATAGTTTGGGTTGGAAGGAGTGACTACTGTATATACACAACTAGGGGAAAAACTTGATTTTTTTTTTTTAATGACTGTGTGGTGCTCCAGTTAGAGGAGTCAGAGGTGCAGGATGGCTTCCTCAGGACAGCAGCAGAGAGAAAATGGTTCTGGTGTTGCCAGGTGATGATGTACAGTGATGGGTAATGTGCAATGTCTGTGTGACAGCTGCTTGTGGCTGTGGCTGGGGGAAAAACACATTACTGTGATTTAGTAAAGCTTTGGGAATGGTGAGCTGGAAACACCCCATGCAGGGGAGTCACTGTGGTTTTCCTGTAACTGGATCACAGCATCCTGACTGTGGGGAAAGAAAACAAAACCTGAGTGAGCCTGCCCTTGTACTTAGGAAGGTAAGTGCTAAGGAAGTTCTTCTGGCTGGTGAGATAAGGCAAAATATGACATAATTCTTGATGGATAAGGATCAGTAAGTATTGGAATTGTGCAAATGGAGTGGCTTTGTGCCTGGTTCAGCAGAGCACTTAATTTTAAGTGCCTGCTCTGCTGGTACAGCTGGAGCTTAAAATGCCTCGCTGGCTGTCCCTGGAGGCTGAATGTTCCTGGGGCAGTTTTGGGGACATCTGAGCAGCACTTGGCTTCCCCTCAGTGCTGAAGCACACTGGGGCTGTCTGCATGCAGAGCATTGAGGGGGATGAGATGGAGCTAAAACACAGCAAGATGGGAACAATTCAGTGGAAAACCACGTCTTGTTGGTCTACCTCGGAAAAGAATTTCACCCCTGAAGAATAAAAGTTTTTAGTGGCATCCACAATGTTTATCAGGAGCTATGGTAGTTCCAGGTATTGTTAATTTGTTTGTGGAAGGGTGATGGAGAAAATCCAAAATGGAACAGTGATATTTTATTTATTTTTGAAAGTGGAAATTGGTGACTTGACAGTTTCAAGCCCAGTGATTTGACTGCCTTACTTGAAAAGAGGAGTGACTCCTCCTCAAACCCATCATAGCCTTGGAAAAAAATAGAGATGTGATTGGAGGAAAACCTTGACAATGTTTGCAGAGGGAAGATGCGTCCATGGAGATGTTTTTGTAGCTGCTGTTGCAGAGCTCCGATGTGCAGCTGGGCGGTCATGGAGCCGTGTGTCTCCTTTGCTCCCGGACAAGCAGCACTCGTGTCTCTGGGAGGAACTTCCAGCAGGATTTTAGGAGGAGGTTCTGCCCGGTTGTGTTCGGATGAGGCTATTCCTGTTTTGTCAGTGTAGCTGCTGTCTCTGGCAGAGGCTGTTGGGTCAGCACAGCTGGGTAGCACAGAGATGCAGTGTGTTTTGGGAGCACTGATGGCTCGTGGAAGCGCCTTTGGTCCTGCAGATCCTGTGAAATCCAACCTGCTTTTCTGTGTGTGCCCGGGCAGAGTCCAGCCCCGCTCCTGGGCTATGATTAACTCAAGTGAACTGGTCTGTTTAGCTGGGGCTTCAAACACTGTCTGGGCTACAGCTGAACTTGCTTTATTTTGGCCTGGCATGGACAAAGCATGGGGGGATATTCTTGGGCTGTCCTATGCAGGGCCAGGGGTTGGACTTGGGTGATCCTTGTGGGTCTCTCCAGTTCAGGATATGCTATGGTTCTATGAAAACAGGCTTTTCCTGGGCGTTGTCTGGCAGGCACAGCACCTGCCTGTGGATGTGCCTTGTTTTCCTCTCTGCTGTTCCACGTTACGTGTGAGGGGGAAGGTCTGGAGCAGGGCTGAGGAGGTGATGGTGTGTGATGGTGCAGGTGTGGGGCTGGTAGGAGGGGTGTTCTCAGGACAAGCCATTTGGGGTGGTTTCCCTGGCACCCCCCCAGTGGTGCCGTCCCGGAAGGACCAGGTGGGTCTGTGGAGGGTGAAGTGGCTCAGCCGCAGCCCTTGCTGAGCTCGGCTGATTGATGTGACCCCGGTGAAAAACAGCCAGAGGGTGAGAGAAAGAGCCCGTGTCTCTGCGGTTCTTCCTCGCCATGGCACCAGCTGGTGCAAATTCCGTGCAGCAGCAATGCTGTGCTTGCTTGCAGGTTGGCATTGCTGCCAGCCTGTGCCTTGCTGGCTGCAAGAGGGTTCCAGGCTTGTGGTCCACGTGAATCCCTTAAACTCAGCACAGCCTATCTCCTTACCTTGGAGGAGCTGAGAGGGATCACGTGCAGCTCTGTGCAGCTGCTCTTACCTAGTTTAGAAGTGCTTGCCTGGCTGTGAGGAGTTCTGCATCCTGCTGAAATTACAGAAGGGCTGAAAACATAACTACCAGAGCTGGCAGCTGGCCAGCGCCCTGACACAAACCTGCATGGAGAATTGCTTTGGCATCTGTATTGACTGGAGATAATTGGAACTTCCCAGTATTTTTTCAGCTTATCCTAAAACCTTTTAGCAAGAACAGCAGTCAGGCAGCAGTGTGTAGCACGATAACCATGTTTCCGTGCTGTTGAGGCAGGCCTACAGTGCCAAAGAGACACAAAAAAAGTTTCCTCCGAGAAACCCCTGTAGCTGGTGGTGGTTGTAAGCTGATGGTGATCCCAGTGTTGTTTGTGTGCTGCCTGCCCAACAATGTTAATATGTCTTAAGGATCTATACAGAAATAACTTCTCATGTTTTAGAATGGGAATGGTATTTTAGCTTTTACTGGCTGGTATGTGAAGAGAGTTAAATTTCCTTCAGAACTTTAAATCACAGGCACATGTGCAGGGAAAAACTGTCCTCTGAGGTGTCTCTCAGGCTTAGCTCTTGCTGTTGTCCCTTCAGGTGCTCGCAAGTCTCTGGATTTATTTATTCTGTCGCAGCTGAAGCCTGCACTGGTCTCGTGCCTTTTGCTTTCCACACATGCACTGGAAAAGAGGCTTTACCAGCAGAGATACGGGGACGTTCCTGGTGCCTGGAATACTTTGCCTCTAAGCTGTGCCTGTGTGTGACCCACCCTCCCTGGCCACGTGTAGCACAGGCTCCTGAGCTGACCTTGGCTGCTGGGAGCTGCTCAGATCCTGGGATGATCATCTTTATGTTGGAGCTGGCAGTGCCTGGCTGTTGTCTTGCTGTTCTCTGAGAACAGAAGTGAATGGTCCTGTAATGTGCATCTGGCAGGCCTTCGTCATAATTGCTTGTAAATTTGTCTTTGATCTGTTTCCTTTCAACTTTACCCAGATTTAGCCAAGTTGGGGGTTGGACTGGAATAATGAGGGAGAAATTGGTTGTGGTCTGGAGCTCTGGAAGCTGAAAGCCCTTGAGGCTGAGGAGGTGGTGGTGTAGATGTGCGGTGGGCAAGGAGGAAGGGTGACCAGCTGTCAGCAGTTGAAAGGTAAGGTAAGTGTATGATTTTCAGCATGATGCTGACTGTGAAAAACAGAGTTCAGATGGGTGACTTGCCTGGGCACAGCCTGGCCGGAGTAGGCAGTGACCAGGCAGGGCTGCAGCCATCCTCACCCTGCAACCCATGGGAGACACCCACCAGCCTCTGGGAACGGCCGCTCCCCTGCTGGAAGTGCTGTGTGCTGGGGGAAGGGGAGCTCTTAAATCCATCAGAAAGTCTTGGGGAAGCAGTGCTGGCTGCAGTCCGGGTGCTGGACAGCTCGGTCCCTCCCTGGGCTCTTGTGGGCTGGCTGGTGCTGCCAAGGGGAGCTTTCAGCCGTCTGCTGGGTCCTGCTGCCCCTCTGCTGCCACACCTGGGCTGTGTGTGCTCTACAAACAGTGCTGCTTTCAGGGGCCGAGGAGCACGGGTGCTTCTGAACTGCTTTTTGGTGTCAATTTGATGGCCACAGTGGCCACTGAAAAGGTTTCAAGCACTTCAAATGCTTCGAGTGTATTGGCCAGTAGCCTGTGTATGCACTTGCCCCCCAGCCTTAAAATGCTGCACGTTTTCTGCAGTGCAACAGTTTGTGGCCATTTTCTTTCTTTGCGCGTTCTTGAGCCATCAGTAATAAACATTTTGGGCATTTGGGAGGTGAAGGATGGGCCAAAGCTCCCAGACTCATCATTTGTGCACAGGAACTTGACAGGAAATCTCCCCAGGTCTGGGTACGGAATGCTAAGCAGCCCTGCCACTATCTGTTTACCTATCTATAAATATATATTAAAACGTATATAAATAAAATCCATAACATATAGAAATTAAAAATATATATAAAAATAAAAATAAATTAGATAGATAAAAGTGTGTAACAGAGCTTGTGGCACAAGAAGCCCATAAGCAGATACACCTACAGCTCTAACCTTGGCCTGGGAGGACCTGCAGCCTCAACACTCCTGGAAGGAGCAGAATTCCTGCTGTAGCTCCAGTTTGCTCCAGCCTGTGGATGTGCCCAAGCCCTGTTCCTGTAAATTTGTGTGAAAGTCGATGGCCTGATTTCTCTGCCCTGTCTATGCTTCCTTCAGAGGCCAGGTTGGAGGGGAAGGTTCTCAATCAACTTAAAATTGACCTGTGTGTGCTACTGGTGGACTTGGATCTTACACACAGAGGGCTCTAGACATACGAAGAGTGAGGCAAGAAGCTGCTGTCCTTTGTGCTTCCTCTCTTTCCCTTCTCTTCCTGCTGTTTTCCTGTTTGCAGTCCCATTCTCTGCATGCCAGACTAGGGGTGCTGAAGCCACTTAGCACTGGACGGTGTAATAAATGCAGATAAATTCAAGTTCGGGTGGTGTTTTTCACACCGTCTGATATAAATGTGAACTGACCACCTGAGGGCAGTTAGAAGTTCTTGATTGTGTTGTGCTTTTCTGGACTCAATCCTGGGTACAGTCAGAGCCTGGGAAGGAATGCTGTGGTCTGCTTTGGCTGAGGCAGTTGGACCTGATGACACAGGAGTTGTATAGAAAGCAAAACTCTCAGATAGGTGTGGGTCATCAAATTTTGCTTCTCTGATGACACAGTCACTTTCTCTAGATTGCTGTGGGAAAATTGCCTCGTTTTCCCTGATGGAACCAATCCTTATTTTCTCCGGAGGGAGCTGTGCTGCTTTTACATGTAGCAAAATTGGAATGCTTTAATCTGCGGTCAGTGGGAGCTTAATAATAAAGCAACCACGTTGGTGAGTTTATTTGCAGACAAAATAAATTCAATGGTTTTGCACATCTTCTTCATGTGTGGCGTTGTCAGCTGAGGTTGCAGGAGTCAAAGGTGAGGGAGAGAAGGGCACGAGGGTGTAATTTTACTGTCACTTCTGTAAGTACAGGTGTTGCAGGTTCCTCTTGCTTGGGTGTGGCTTCACCTGGTGTATTTCTGTCTCACTGCTGTGTTTGGAAGGTGCTCTGGGCCACGAGTCAGTGTTGATGTTTCAGTCCTCTGTCAGAACCCATTAACTCCATTTCTGTTATTATTTTTTAATATTATGAACGTTTCTTTCCTCGGAGCTCTCGGGATGCTTTATCTGTGTTCTCCCTTGCAGAGACTGTAGTTTTCTGTGCCAGTTGGCTTGTGCACGATGTGCGTAATCTAACGAGGGTGCTCTGGAGGTGACTTTGTTAATTAGCCCAGGATCCTGGTAGAGGGAAGGGACCTGTGAATGAGGCATGAGCAGTTGGTCTGAAGAGGCTCCAGTCCCACTCAGCTGAAGTGAGGATTTGGGAGGAGGAGGAGGTTCTTGAGGTTTGTGGAGCAGCTTTTTTTTTTTTCTTTTTAAGAAAAAGAAGTTTAATTGGTCTACTTTTGCTGCTCAGCTCGTGTTTCTTTCTGCTGAGCACAGCACTGTAAACAGAGACCTCGTATCCTGCTGGCCTGGCCAGAGCTGGGAAAAGGGAACTGAGCCCCTGCAGTGGAGCGGGGCTTCTCGTGGGTGACTGCTTGTTTTGGGGGAAGGGGGGAAGGGAAGCCCAAAAGTCTTGTGATTACCAGAAAGTTTTTAGGATAGCTGGGACTGTAATAAACTTTGAAAAACCAACTCTCCGGGGTTTTGTTTGGTTTTTTACTTTTTTTTTTTAAATTTTATTTTTTGTCTAGTGTTTTTCTTAGATCCAGGGAAGTATTGTACAGAAATTAAAAGAAAGAAGTCCAAACCTGATCTCGCCAATGATTCTGAAAAACATAGACTGTTAGGAAAGTAGGCTTTGGGAAAATTGTGTTGGTTATGGTCCCTTATTTCTTCCTGGCTCCATTGTGGGTTATAAGAGGGGGAAGAAAAATCAGTGCAGTGCTGTGTTACTCTTTTCCACAGCCACCCTTTGGGCTGAAGATTCGCAGCGGGATGTGCGGATTTGTTCTCCAAAAACGAGACAAATGTGCCTGGGGAGAACAATAAGGCTACTGCTGTGGGTTCAGAAGCTCTTAAAAATGACTTGTAATTTGAGATCCTCAACTTGAAGCAGCTTCAGGGAGAGAGTCAGGGTTATTTTTGGGTCTGAATCGAGCACTGTGCACGGAGGCCCCTCCAGAGCTGCAAGGGGGTTTGAGCAGCTGTGACGTGCTGCATCCCAGGGCCATGTCTCAGTTTTCTGAATTAGAGTGTCCATTTTGCAGCCTGGGTATAGTTTCAAGACCTTTAATTGAAGTCTTGATGCTTTTTGGTTTTTTGGTGGTTTTTTTGGTTTGTTTTTTTTTTTTTTTGTGAGGGGGGATGGGGGAGGAGTGGTTTTTTTTGTCGTTGTTTTGTTTCTTCTTTCTGCTGCATCTCTGGGGCTGCTTCTAAAAGTCAGTGGGGCTTCCTTGGAAACTCTAATTCCTGTGGCAAACTGTGCTGTGTAAAACTGAGGGGTTTGCCTGCCCAGAGGGATTCCTGCTGAGCAGTTCCCCTGCTGGCAGGTGTGTTGCCTGCAGGTGTAACTCCTTTGTCGAGGTGGAAGAGGGGCTGTAATGTCGTAAAAGCCATTGACAACAAACAGAGTTGTACGTTAAACACAGCAGTGGTGTCTGGTTATTTGCTCTTTTTCATTCTTTCTTGCTCATATGCCACCTATTTTAAAGTAAATTTTACCCAAGTGTGGCTTTGTTTATGACATGTCACGTGGTGGGGACAATCCTGAATAACCATGAGGCACAAACGTGTCCATGGAACGGTGTGTGGTTGGGATCTGGTGGTTTCTGGCAGCCTGTGAAGAGTGGGATTCACCAAAGGGCTCAGACTTGCAAAAGGGGAATTCTTTGGGATGTGCCTTGACTTCTGTGGTGTGTGTAACTGCTGCTCTCCTCGTAGCGGGGCTTCTGGAGACACGTAACTCACTCGTGAGCAGAGCCTTTACGAGTCCTTGAACATAAAAGAAACAAGTGTGCAGTGTAAGGTGGCAGAGAGCAGATGAGGTGCTGTTGGGCTGTGGCATCAGCAGGGTCACTGTGCCTCCCTTTTTACCAGTGTGCAGCACTTCTGGCTGCTTGGATCTGTGCCGCTCTGCCCAAATTCATTCTGGTCTCCGGAGCCACGTGTGAAACTCTCGATGCCTCTATCCCTCCATCAGCTTCCTGTTTCTGCTGGGGTTACAAATGTAAAACTGTGTATTTGGATGGAGAGCTGACAGAGATGAAAGGCTTTCATCTGAAACAAGTAAATTTATCCTGGGAGTCCTGACTTTACTAATAGCAATGACCACAGAATGAATTGTGGGTTTTTCCCTTGTTCTTCTGTCCTGATTTAAAAGCATTAACATCAAACCGCATGTGGGGGTTGTTTCTTCTGCTTCTTGCACGAATCAGCTTTGTAATGTAACTTAGATGCTTCAAAGTTGCAGAGCCTTTTAAGTTGCGGCCTTTGGTGGTTCAGTGAGTGATCTGTAGCTCTGATTTCTGTCCAAGGCAGCGTTGCCATCCTTCAGCTTTCTTCTTCATAATGGGAATTAACGGAGCAATGAGGGAGTGTCTGGCAGGACCAGGAACTGGTGTAATTGCTTGTTTTTGTGGAGATGTTAAGTGTTAACTGAAGATTACCCCCTTGGATCCCTTTTAGTTCCTGGAGATAACTGCCCAGGCAGAGCTGGGAGCTCTGGAGATGAGCACGGGAAGGAGCATTCCCACCGTGGAGTGGTGGGAGCTGCTTGGTGCCCTCCCTCTTCCCGCTGTACTCCCCTGGCAGGGACAGGCTTGGGAGCAAAGACCAAGAGGTTTCTTGTTACCGAACAGGTGATTTTGTGTCTTCCCCAGGTGGCTTTGCAATCGTGTTCCTGGTGAGGACGAGCAATGGGGTGAAGTGTGCCCTGAAGAGGATGTACGTCAATAACGAGTACGACCTGCAGGTCTGCAAGAGAGAGATCCAGATCATGGTGAGTCCCTGCTCTGTGCTGGGGCCCCACACTGGGGTGCAGTGGGGTGGGAGCCTGGTCACCTGGTCACCTTCTGCTTGTGGACTCTGTGGCATCAGGCCACAAACTGTGCATTTTCCTAGCAAAAATGGCTTTTGTGTGGAAAGACCTGACCCCTGGAGCTGTTAGAATCTAGTACTGAACTATTTCAAAAGTAAATAGTTCCAGTGGACAAGGAAAACCTGGTACCTGAAAAAAAACAGGGAATTTCAGGAAAATGAGGGGAGAACTGCGTGGCTTAATGAGAAAAGGAAGGGCTGAAGAGGTGAGGATGGCTGGGAGTGTTGGAATTCAGTCTCACAATCTTCGGTTGAGAGCTCAAGTCTTCAGCCTTTTAGACTTGATCAGAAAAGGCCGATGATGCTGATATCTCTGAACTGAAATCAGTGCATGAATGGCAGACGTCCATCCTGAGATAAATCTATATTACAACATCTTCTAATCCTTTGGGTCGGGATGAAGGTTATCTCTGCATCAGTGAGGTTGGTAGATTAAAACAGTATTTGTGGGGTAGTTGCTGCCAGGGCTTTTGAAAGGTAAAGTATTTGTGATAAGCTCTGGGATGTTTCTCTAGATTATTGGACACCAGGATTTATATGATGGGATAGCTATTTTTAATAGCTGTTCTAAACTTAGCTTCTCTAAACAAAGAGAAAATGGAGATGATCCAAATAGATTTGCCTAATCTTGTTTGCAGCATGGTAAACACGGGAAGTGCCACTTTTGAAGTTATATTCAAAGATACTGATGAGCATTTAGTGCAGCTGCCAGGTAGGGAAGGAAATATAAAATCCTCATTTTGTGAATTTACCACACGAGGTACAGGTTTGGGGTAGATGATCTTCATATGAGCAATTCTTACCTGTAGCAATTCTGGGTATGATTTTTGAAGTAGCTTTTAATTAGGTTAATACCTTCTAAGTGAACTACTGTAGTTTGTGATAGTGCAGGGAAGCTTTGGGCTTGGTTTGGCATCCCCGTGGCTACGTGGGAAAAGGTGAGATTAGATCTCACATCAAAGGTTTAGCTGTGCTCACAAAGCTTGTTTACTTGGGTTTCACTTGCTGCTGCTTTCTCTCATCTCTGTGTCTTTGCTGCCTTTGCAATGGTGGCTCATGGAAGGTGAGGGTGAGGAGGGTCCTTCTCACCTGGCAGGCCTGCTTGCTCCTGGGCTGGATCTTATCTCAGGCACTTGTCTGTGTCCTGAAGAGCCAGTGCATCCCTAAAAGGAAGTGTTTACTTCTTTCCCAGCCTTTCTGCAGTAAGGAATTATTTTACACTTTGCTGCAGTTTTTGCAGCCCTACAGTGTTACAACAGGATGTGCCCAGCAGAGCCTTGATTTCCTTTACTGGTGAAGCTGAGCATCAGACTGGGCTGGCTGTCACAGCTAGGAGTGTGTGTGAAGCTGGCAGTCCCAAAGAACCAATTTTTCCCTGCGGTTGAGCATGTTTCCCCATGGCAGAGGCTTGGAACTTGATGATCTTTAAGGTCCCTTCCAAACCAAACCAGTCGGTGACTCTGTGAGAAGCCGTTGATATGAGAACTTGTGCTTTAATCCACTGAGTTACTTCAAATAAAGCACTTCTAAAAGCGAGGTTAAAATTTATTTTGTTGTTTTAGTGGTTTTTTTTGAGCATGTGAAGGTTTGAGATACGTTTAGTCAGCAGAAGAGTTGGAAGGAGATGAGACAAGTAAGGCCAACACGTCCTGCATGGCCACCACCACCCTCTGCCCTGTTCTGCCCTCCTGCAGAGGAGGAGCAGCTCCCGGGGCCTGGCCTGGGCCACCTCAGGGGATGTGCCAAAATCTGGGCCAGGCCTGAACAAGTTAAATCATCAGGTTGGCTGTTTCTCTGCTGTCTGCCTCAGATCCTCCTGGAAG
This sequence comes from Cnemophilus loriae, assembly GCA_013397755.1. NCBI lineage: Eukaryota > Metazoa > Chordata > Aves > Passeriformes > Corvidae > Cnemophilus > Cnemophilus loriae. Next base: position 93,476 of record VZTF01005811.1, read on the forward strand.
GAAAACAGGTGGACACAGACCTCAGATTTGCTCAAGCTCTGCGTGGTGATTAATCCCAAGTGACAGAAGCTTGTGCAGTGTGCAGGAACCAGATGAAAACGCTGCTCCCTCTGCATGGCTGGTCCATGGTGTGAATTTGTCTGTATTGCAGCGGGATCTGTCTGGCCACAAGAACATTGTGGGCTACATCGACTCCAGCATCAACTCTGTCAGCAGCGGGGACGTGTGGGAGGTGCTGATCCTCATGGACTTCTGCCGGGGTGAGTGGGGGCCTGGCGTGTTGGTCATGGCTGGGTTTGTCCTTCCGTGCTTGCAGGGAACTTGCACAACATCTTCCTTTTGAAAAAAGAGCTGTCCCTAAGCTGCCAGGAAGCTGTTCTGAGCTGAGCAAAGTGAGGATTAGGGGTGGAGAAGTGGATGACCTGTGAGGCTGTGTTGACTGCTTTCCTACTGCCCACGGTGGTCCTGGATCCCTGTGAAGGAGGACCCTTAAATACATCTTGCTGTTGTCTGTAGAATGGTCCACACAAGAAGTGGCACCTCTAAAGGTGCTAGGAATGTAGTTTTTCTTCATTTTAGTCTCATTGCAAGCTTTGTTCCACATCAGCCTGGCTTACTGGAAGAAGCATGAAATGGATACTGGGAAGCCAAACAGCATTCCTCTTACCTCTGACCTTTTTGCTTGGCTATCTGTAGCCAGACAGGCTCTTCCAGCTGTCCCAAAGCTTTGATCTTTGTGGCTGGGATGTGGTGTTTGGAACATGACGCATGTGCTGGGCTCAAATGCCTCTCGCAGGAAGAGTGTTCAGCAAAAATAATGTTTTGGCCAGGTGACTTCAGAAGCCTGTGGCTGGTTTGGATGGTGGCAGCCGATGGAAATCGGTATTTTTGGGCCTGTCTGGCTTTGAGCTCAAACACACTGTAGCAAGGACACATAGATGTGTGTAAACGTGCCCAGTGCAGGTTTCTGTTCTGCTGTGTTCTCTTTGCTGCTGTTTGCTGCAGGAATCTTGACTGCCTTGCACTGGGTTTGTTTGCTGGTGAAAGGAAGAACTTTGTGTGCAGTTTTGCTGAAGGAATCACTCCAGAAGCTCTCTTTAAGCTTCAACCTAACTATGACAAGAGCTGTTGGAAGCACTAGGCCTGGCAGTGCTGGCAAATCCCTGCTCCTGTCTGCGTGCAGAGCCCACTGTGGAGGGAGCTACAAACCTGAGTTGTTCGGATGCATTACCCAAATTTTGGGCTGATGAAGTAAAACCCATCTTTCTAAGGAGTTTCCCTCCATGTGGAAGGAGGAGAGCTGCAGGGTGGCATTTCTCACGTGGCTCTTGCCAGATGCTGTGCTGAGCACACGCCGGCCGCTGTCTGCAGCATTCCCACTGCAGTGCTTGTTACACGCTGATTTTTCCCTTGTTACTTTCCTTTTGTGGCCGACAGTTTCCAAACCAAATCAGTGTCTTTGTGTGCAGAACTGCATTCATTTTGAGTGTAAAATGTTCACAGCTGTAGTATTCATTAAACTGAGCTTTTCTTTCCTACCACCGAAGTTTTCCAGCACTTGTGATGTGGAATGATGCAGTGCTGCTTCGCCAGAGCTTCAGAAAGGAGTTTTTCCCTGTCTGCCTAGGGTGTTTAGAGGAGAAAAGAACCTCTGGGTTGTTTTGGAAAGGCCTTGACAGCAACAAAACCTCAAAGCTGAGACAAATTCAGGACTCGTTCATGAAACCTTGCTTTTGTTTGTCCAGAGTTTCCCTTGTTACAGATGGATTTTTAATTTCTTTGCCAGTCGACAGCCTCAGCCAAGCCACTTAATGTGTGGGTTTTCTGAGTGTCTCCCTTCCTCCCTCCTCTTGCTTACATGTGGCAGACTAATCTGTGGACTGTGGGTGCCCCAAATTCAGCCTTCTATTCCTCTAGTCAGACAAAATAAGTCCTATTTGGAAGAAAAAAAAGAAAATTACATGGCTTAGTTAGAAGGACTTGAGTGCTCACATAGCCAGGGCGAGGTGACCTGTGGGAGCTGGTGTGAAGGTTTGGTCAGAGCCCAGGTGAGCTGTAACACCTGCCCACAGGTTCTGCAAACCCCTGGGATATAGGGGAATGAAACAAGCTGAATAAGCAGATTGCAAAAAGCCTCTGGGAAGGTTTGTTGTGAATTTAATTTGAACTCCTTGTGGGCTGACTGTGGAGCCCCGGTTTGAAGAGCAGCCCAGGACCAGGGATGTCGGGGGGACTGGGTTTGGGGAGGCCAGAGCTCACCGTGTGCCTGCTGTGTTTTGGGGAGGAGGTCTCACCGTGTGCCTGCTGTGGTTTGGGGGGGAGAGGT
>VZTF01005811.1:96075-156614 GCA_013397755.1 Cnemophilus loriae
CTCACCGTGTGCCTGCTGTGGTTTGGGGAGGAGGTCTCACCGTGTGCCTGCTGTGGTTCTGTCCTGCCAGGGGGGCAGGTGGTGAACCTGATGAACCAGCGCTTGCAGACCGGCTTCACCGAGAGCGAGGTCCTGCAGATCTTCTGCGACACCTGCGAGGCCGTGGCCAGGCTGCACCAGTGCAAGACTCCCATCATCCACAGGGATCTGAAGGTGAGCTGTGGCTCCAGGGGTGCAGCAGGGAGGGTGCCTCCTCCTCGCCATGTCTGCCAGCTGCCCACGCCCCGGCGCTGTGCTTCTCCTGCAGTAATGAGGGGAAGTGGGCATAAACACACCTCTCTACTGGAAGATAAAAAAGAAATGAGCCTCTCAGTGCCACTTACCATATGTTTGCCATCTATAGATCTACTTGAACACAAATGTTTGTGAATCATTCTGTCTTGTACCTGATGGATTATTCACAGTGACCTGAAACACTGCTTATTTAAGGTAGCTCACAAAAAGTGTGCTGTGACCTGGACCCAGATTAAAAGGAGCCCTCCAGAAGTGTTGGCCTTGGGTCAGGAATCCTTAGGAGATTTTGGAAGTGGCCTCTGGAGCTCTGACCATGAAAGTGTGTTGTAAAACTCTGTGTGCTTAGCTGGGAACAGAGCTGGGCCAGCTTGGGAAAAGTCCCACGCCTGTAATCAAGCAAACAAAAAGATGTTCCCTTTGCTCTCAACGAGCTCGTAAAATGCCGGAGTGAAATACTCAGCCAAGAAGGAGGCTGCTGTGTGCATTTGAAATTCAGATGTGCTTTGTGGGGCAGGTTCTATTTTCAGAGCCCTCACAGATGTTTGTTTGTGCCACTGGCCATTGTTTTGCACGAGCCAAAGATGCTGCATGTACCAAGGAGAGCCAGGTAGAGCACGGGAAAAAATCCTCAGGGTTTGGTGTGCTCTGGCATGTTTGAAATGGCAGTGATGCCACTGCTCAGTCGGTTTGGAAATAGAAACAACTCCTGTGTCTCTTCCCGGGGGAAACGGGTGATCTCTTACCAGTCTGAGTCCTGGATTTAAAGCTGTAAAGTCTGTGGGCAGCTTGCAGGAGTTTGTGTAGGTCAGGAAAACAGGGTGAGAGGATGAGGAACAGGAACCTCCCCAGCTGACATTAACCCCTGCCCTTACCTTTTTGGTGAATCCCTGGGGGGTTTAATGAAGAACAAACTCAGTGTGTTGCAGGGGAATAAATCTGGGACATCTGTGTTGGATTAGTGAGTTGATTTGGAGTGTTACTTTCTGCCCTGAGCTGCAGTTGAAATGGGCTCTTGGAGCTAGTGTCCAGCCCACTGTTGCCTGCCTAGGTCAGGGGAGGTTTTGCAAGGCCTGACTCTTTTTGTAAGTTGTGCCCAGACTCAGAGTTGGCTCGTCTCTGCTTGGAGACGTGTTTTCTGCTTGAGTAGTGTATTGTTTCTGTCATGGTGACCTCTGGGGATCTAAGTACTAACACAGAATTAATATTTATATATATATTAACTTTATTTGTGTTAAAATGTAATACTGTCAAGGGGGAGTTGCAAAGCCAAGAGAGATTAAGGGCTGGAGAAATTTTGTACAAGTTCTGGGTGTAAGAACTTGTTGAACAACAACGTTGTGTAGGTGTTTTCTTGGGGTGAATAGAACCCTCCTACAAGAGGGGGCAGATGTTGACTTTGCAGGCAGCTGCCTGGGGCTTGGAGGCCTTTTTTGCCTTCCAGCTCTTTGATGTTTCTCTGGTGCTGGAGGTTCCTGCCTGCAGAGCTCTGCCAGCAGAAGGGATGCTGTGAATGAGCTTTCAGCCCTTTCACACAAGTGCAGCTGGAGGAGTTTCAGTGGCCCCTGGCTCTGATTTTGAATTAACCCAAAGGCTGCCTGAAGCAGAACAGCCTCCTGCTGGCACAGTCCCCAGCTGGTGGGGATTGACCAGCAGCTGGGGACAGCAGCACCTTTACCCAGTGTGTCTGTAGGCAGAAGGGGACATCTCACTGCAAGTAAGGACCACAAAAAGATCCTGTGTCACCCCTGGGTGTGTTCAGGGGTCCCCTCCTGGGCTGGTGGTTGATTCGGGTGCTGTGTCACTGCCTGCTGTGCAGTACGGGCTGTGATGTTTAGTTTTCCCTGCTTTCTGCAGTGCCCAGGAAGTTGTGCTCCCAGGATGAGGATGCAGTTTCTCCTGCTTTTATTCCAGCAGGAGCCCTCACAGCGCTGCCCTGCTGCGGTGTGATCAGACAGTCCTACTGTGCTGTTGTCATCTCACTGTCTTCTGTCACTCTTTGCAATGGCAAGGGTCGCAGGTGTTGAATCCATCAGCCAGAGAAAGTCTCTGTCTTTATCCCTCCCCAGCACGTCTCTGCAGTGGTTTTTGTTACTCTGGTTCTGTTCTAGCAAAGAAGCATTTATTTTGGAAAGACTGAAGCTAACTGCACTCTGTAACCAGCAAAACTTAAGACAACTCATCATCTCCTTTAAAGGCTCTTGTTTGGGGTCTAAATCTGACTGTGCTGGGAGTGTCAAAGGCCGCAGCCAGAGTTAGCAGTGCTGGGAGCTGGAGTGCAGCTTTCTGAGTGTTTGACCAGAAGAAGACACCTCCATTTTCCTTTTAAAAACACTTTTCTCTGGCCTGGCAGTGGGCAGCAGTAATTTCTTTCGCTGTATTTATTTTTTCCTTCTCCTGGCATTTGCTGATCAAACCTGGTTGCTGGATAGTCCCGTGCTGATGTTTAACAAACCGTACAGGGTGTTTGAGTGAAAAATCACCTCAGACTTCTGAGCCAGATAAAGTGGGAGGACTCTTGGGGAAATGTTGGAGGAGTATTTGCAGGGAGCAGGGAATAACGCCGCCAGTGTTGATCTGCTGGGGAGAACATCTGTGTGCAGTGCTTTATTCAAAGCAGATGGATGGCAGAGGGGGAAGGGGGGTGTTTAACCCTTGGTTTCAAGCCAGCGTTCTCCCCCTCAGCTGCTCTGATTTGGCTGCATTTTCTGATGCTTAAAACGCTGAGTCCTTCTTTTTCTCTCCTTCTTGTAAAAGATCATCCTTGATGGGGTGCTCTGCTTCCAAAGGGTTTTGTTAGCAAACGCTTACGTGGTGATTTTTTTTATTTTGAACCGTGTGAGCAGTATGTTTTATCTCGTTGTTGTATCTGAGCATTTGACACTGATTGAAGATAGAGACATGAAAAATTGTGTGTCCCCTCGAGAGAACATGCTGTTAATGCTGCTGCACAGATGAGGAGTTGGAACACAGGGATGCTCTGCCAAAGCAGAGATCTGAACACAGGTTTTTACACATTTTAAGTCAGTGTTGAAACAAGCAATGTTCTTAAGTGGATGCAAGGTAGATGTCCTTTAATGCATAATTGTGAGTATTGAGGAGAAGGTTTCTGCTAATTTTATTTGTTTCAGCTGTCCTGGATGTTTGTTTCAGCATTTGTTTCAGTTGCCTGATTCAAGGTACCAAATAGTATTTGAAAGAAAGGGGTCTTCTCAGCAGTCTGGGGAAGCCTCTGCTGCTACAGCCCTGGTTTAGGGACTGTGGGGCACCCAGCAGACTCTGAGAACAAGCAAATAAATGTGAGCATGAACTGAGGTTTGTTCTGAACGAGACCCTCAGAGACAGGTAAAATGCAGGCAAAGACCTGGAGATGTGTTTTAATTTCATAAAGTATGGAAGTGTGTGTGTGTTATTTGCCTCCCTTCTGCCCCATAGACAGTGAGGAGTTATAGCTCTTTGTAAAGCTGGGACAGCTTGGATTTCCTGTCCCCAGTTCAGGAAGGTTGAGCTCCAAAGGCACTGGGACACAGTTCTTGTCCTGAAGCCCTATAGGAGGCAAAGAAATGTGCTTGCAGAAGGAGAAGGGAGGGGTGGCAGGATGGAAGGCAATGTTATAACTGTGCTTCCATGACTTCCATTTTAAGGGATGTGACAGAGTTTTGATGCCTGTTTTCTTTGCTGTCACGTTAGGCTTTAGTGTCAGATGTGTCTGAGATGTCTTAAGGCACTTAAAACCTTGACTCATCTGAAAAAAACCCAAACCCTGAATATTTTTTTTGTCTGAGTGATTCTGTGTCTGTCTGTGATGCTCCCAGGTTGAAAACATCCTGCTGCATGACCGTGGCCACTACGTCCTGTGTGACTTTGGAAGTGCTACTAACAAATTCCAGAACCCTCAAACAGAAGGGGTGAATGCGGTTGAGGAGGAGATCAAGAAGTAAGTGTGCTTTGCCTTTTCAGCTCAGCTGTAGTTTGTGTTTGAAGGGTAATTTTTTCTTGTGCTGGGATGAATTTTGCTCAGCCTGTTGCAGCAGATTGGCTGTGCTGCATGGCAGCGTCTGCTGCAGGTGAACGAGTGCCCGAGGGAAGGTGAAACAATAAATTGAGCTTGATGTAATTGCTTTGGACCTGGAAGAGTGAGATTAATGCAGAGAAGCAGCCCCACCTCGGCGAGGCAGTGACCTGTTCTGTCCTGTGCAGGGTCAGGCTGTCTCTGTCCTTCATCTGTCTTGGCGTCTCTGAGCTCCAGACAGGGATGGCACAATCCCATCCTCGCTGGGCTCCCCTCCCCACAGATCCAGGCACTGCCTGCGGCTGATCCTGGCTCTGCATGGGAAGTGTCGGGTCCTGGAGGAGTTTAATCCAGCTGCTCCTCCTGCCCCATGCGCTGCCAGCTCTCGTGGCAGCATCTCTGGTGCCCCTTGGTGCTTTTGAGAAGAGGGGTTCACCTGCAGTTCAGTGAGCCCTGGATCAGGGATGGAGCACACCCCAGGTCCTTGGCCTCGCTTTAGTTCGAACAGCATCACTGCTGCAAACTTGCCACTCCTGTTAATAACAACTTTATGGCTAGTTAGGAATGTGTACGGATGCCTCTTTTTTGTTGGGATTCAGCTGCACCTGCCTGGATTTCCTAGATTTGTTTGACTGGAGTTTCCAGAGTGCTCCTAATCCAGCAGTTGCAGTCCCCTATTTGTACACTTAAGCCTACAAAACCTCTGCCTTTGGCAGTGCTCTCCTGTGATCAGGGTAAGCAGCAGGCAGAAATGACAGACCTGCTGGTAGGAAATCTTATCAGAAAAGCCTCATAACCTGTGGAGCAGTTTCCAGCTTCTCTGTTTGTTGTGATCTGCTAAGATGAGGCAGATTCTCGCTGTAGTTTGAGGTACACAGTGACCCTTCCCTTGCTTACAGTGGCTCTGAGCAGGAGTCCTCGTGTGGAAATCTGCTTTGTAGGAGCCACATATCCCCTTACAATCTCTGTAATGCAGTTGGCCACAGCCCTGCAGTGAGGGCATTGCAAAGGACATTTGATTACTGACCTCGTTAATGCTTTGCATCCTTGAATATTTCTGTTGTGGTTCTTAAAATGACTGTACAGTTTTGTGGTGAATTCTGTGCATTAGAAAGGATTGTGGTTACTATTTTGGCTTCCCAGGGCAGTTTGAGGGGTGTTACATTGTTTGAGGTGTGTAGCAGGTGATGGTGTTAGAAGATTTTTCTGATAGATATCTTTAGCATCCCTTTCCCTAAAATGAATAGGGAAAGAGAGAATTTCAAATTATTTGGGAATATGACATACCTGATATACCCTTTTTGAACTCCCTGATCCACCTTCCCCTGCAGGTACACGACGTTATCCTACAGAGCACCAGAGATGGTGAACCTGTACAGTGGCAAACTCATCACTACAAAAGCAGACATTTGGGTACGTATGGGAACCACTGGGCATCCTCCAGCCAGGCTGCTTTCATTGCCATGGCGGGGAAATGGGGCTGACCTCGTTTTCTAAGAGCCTGGACAGTGTCTGAATGAAGAATTCCTCTGATGAGTTCCTGCTGAGCAGGGAGGCTGGTGGAGCAGACGTGTGTACTCCTCCTGTGTGGTTTGAATTTAGAGATGGATGAAACTCCAGGGTTGAAGAGGGCAAAGGTGATTTCATGTCTTAAGAGTTAAACCAGAAAATTCAGAGTGTTGTGGCTCGTTGTGCCTGGGCTGGGTTGTTAGTATGTGGAATCAAAGTTCTGGTCAGAATTGAGTAGAAACCTGACAAAATGGCCCTGCCCCCAGCAGCAGCAGTGTGCTGATCCTGTGTAACACAGGGCTGAGTTGTCAAATTGGCCAAACTTCTGCACTGTTTCTGATGGTCAGGGCAATCCTGCCATGCTCTTCATGGTGAGAACAAAATCCAGCTGTGGTGGAATCCATTGCTAGCTAACTTGATCAAGGTGGGGAAGCTCCTTGGGGTGGGACAGAGGTGAGAACGAGTCTGTGCTGTTTGGAGTGGCAATTCAGCACACGTGTTTAAAAGTGTTTAAAATGCTAATTGGGAGCTTGTTCTGTGTTTTTTGGAGCCCTGAGCTAGGAAGTAACATGGCAGAAGCAGAAAAAGAGAGTTTTGATGTGTCTTCAATAGTTGTGCATCTACAAGAGGGAGAATTGCTGGTGTGACATCTGCTGAAAGTCCCCTCAGTGAGCTTGGCTGGCCCTGGGGAAGCAGCAGCCCCTGTGGGATCAGCCCTGCTCTGGGCAGGGTCGCTGGCCTGGGCTGAGTGGAGAGGGGAGGTCACAGCTGTGACAGCAGGAAAGGGCAGAGCCTCGAAGGCAGCCAGAGGAGAACCAGGATTTGCACTCTTTCCTGTGATAGTGTGGAAAGGGGGAGATCCAAAGGCTCTGCTCCTCCTGGCATGGCAGGAATTCTGTTCCAGGGACACTTGGAGCGTGTCCAGAGCAGTGTGTGGTAGTGAGCACAGTGGGGCCTCAGCTTCCAGGCCTGTTCCAGTGCTCGTCCTGCTGGAAACCTCCCTTTCCCTTTAATCTTATCATGGTTATTTTAAACCAGAGTGCAGTTTCATTGTGAAACCCCGTGACAAAAGAGATGAGCTGATGATGAGTTTCTTAGGATTAGGAAATGTTTCCTGCTCCCCCCCTCTGAGATGGTGGGAGTGTTTCATAATTAGCCCTTTGTACAAAAACTGTTTTCTTTTGCAATAGGTGGTGGTTCTTGCTGCCAAAAGCAACATGGCAGTAGAGAGAAGGGTGGTAGAACCTGGCAGCCTGCGGAGTGAGCTGTACTTCCCTGGCATTTATTTATAGCAGTTGAAAGGTTGTTTGGACCTAATCTTGGGAACAGTTTGGGTTTCTGTTGGTCGGAATGGATGTATTAACGATGACGGTTGCCATTTATTTGTGCTGTTACTTTGCTCTTCCCTCCCGGTGTGTGGCAGAAAGGCTCTGCCTGTTCGGTGACACGAAGGGTCAGCTCTGCGGAGCTGTGGGGAGTGTGGTGATGAACAATCCCCCAGATCAGAGTCTCAGCCTCACAAGGGAGAGCTCTGCATGTGTTCATCTTCCCCCGTAGCTGTGCCTGTCTCAGGTCCCTCACAGGGTGTTGGTGCAGCCTGACATCGGCAGGCCCCTCCCTGCTCGCTGCCGTGCTGTCGGAGCTGTGCCTGCCCTGCTGGGCTCAGTTTGGTGAATCCCTGCCCTGTTCTCTCTCTGCAGGCCCTGGGCTGTTTGCTGTACAAGCTGTGCTACTTCACCTTGCCCTTCGGGGAGAGCCAGGTGGCCATTTGTGATGGCAACTTCACCATTCCAGACAACTCGCGGCACTCCCAGGACATGCACTGCCTCATCCGTGAGTGTCTGAGGGGCCGCAGGTCTGAAGCAGCGCAGGGGTTTAGGTCTGACATCCCCTGCGCCTGCAGTAAAACCATCAGTTTTACTCTCCTTTTCAGAGGCTTGCTTGCACACAGAGGTGGTTAAAGTGATCTTTTAGTAGCTTAGGAGATCACTCTTGGAGGGACAGTAATGACAAAGAGATTCCTGTTTGGCCAGGCTGGAGTGAGCTCTGTGGAAAGGCAGGAACACAGACAGCCGTTTGGTTTGAGCCCTACAGAAACTTGCACAATAAGCCTATTTATGCAGAAACGTATTTCTGCAGTAATAAATCTGTTTGGATAAGGAACTGAAAAGACCACAGTGACTTAGGCTAGTGATAAGAATTCATCTTCTGTGAACTGGGAAACAGAACTGAAATGATTTATAAATATCCCACTGACTAGAGTGAATGTGTAATTAAGTGTACAATGCACTACTCTTGGCAAAGCTGGGGCAACTCTCTTGTTTCCAGCACAGCTTTTGATTTTTTTTTTTCTTTTCCAAGCCACAGTCTTGACTCACACAGAGTTGGATGTGTTTGCAGAGCAGGCTGGTATTTTCTTTGCTGATGTGGGGGTATCTGCAGTGGTGCCTGTGGCTGCCCCGTCTTCCTGCCCTGCTGACACACCGGGGCTGGATCAAGCTGTTTTCCTGTGGGTTCACTTGGAAGTGCCCAGTCCCACCCAATGCTGTTCCCTGAGCGGGCGGCGTTTCCTCTCCTTGCCCCAGAGGCTTCGGTAGCAGCTGCAGGTCCCAGCTCTGCTGGAAGATCTGTCCTGGTCCATCCTGACGGTCCTGCCCTGTTCCCAGCTGAGGCCAGGGTCAGCTCAGCCCTGCACTGACCGTGTGCTTTGAAAGAGACAGGACACCCTGTTAGCACCTGGTTGTACCAAATGTGGGGTTGTGGAATTGCTTGGGTTGGAAAGGACCTTAAAGCCCATCCAGTGCCACCCCTGCCATGGGCAGGGACACCTTCCACTGTCCCAGGATGCTCCAAGCCCTGTCCAGCCTGGCCTTGGGCACTGCCAGGGATCCAGGGGCAGCCACAGCTTCTCTGGGCACCCTGTGCCAGGGCCTGCCCACCCTCAGCACAAAAAAAGTCCTTTGTTGTATCAAGTGTGATGTGCTGCCACAGCTGCCCTGCATCTGTGTGTCCTGTTGCTCTGATCTCAGCATCTCTATCTCTTCAAGGGTACATGCTTGAGCCAGACCCTGATAAGAGACCTGACATTTATCAGGTCTCCTACTTCGCATTCAAACTGGCCAAGAAGGACTGCCCGGTGCAGAATGTCCAGGTGAGCAGAGGAGTGGCCTGAGGAGGGCTCTGGGAGGGGCTGGGAGTCACTGAATATTGAGCATTTGGCTCTGTTCTGTTGGTTGTTCCCCTGTTCTGTAATTAGGAGGGTCTCATTTGTTTGTAGCAGCACAGTTTGGTTTGGGTTTTTAGGGTCAGGAATCAGGGTTTATCATGTTGCTTATTTCTGTTAGTTCCTGATTTACCTCCTCACCAGTTACCAGTGTGAGGCCAACCAAGAGATCTTGTGCATGTGAACATGGAAAATTAGGCCATGCTTGGGAAACAAATTTGATTTCCAGACTCTCTCATCATAGCATGTGTAATTTGGCCTGCATTTGGGTTTAAACACAGCAGTTCTGGGTCTGTTGGCTGGGACTTGGCATTTGAACTGCATCAGACCTTACACAACCATCTGCCCCTTCTTAGAGCGTCTTTAGAGACTTCAGCTGAAAAACAGAGTTGACAATTATTTTCTTATGTTGTTATGGACACCTGTGACAGACATTTTATTTTGTTGTTTCTACATAAATAGAAACTTAGGGGTTTTTTTTTCCCCATGTTCAGGTGCTTATTTATGGTCTTTATGAATAAGAGATAGTTTGGGTTCTATTATGCCTGTATTTTTATAGCATCATTAATAAATTTTGTCACTGCTGTCTCCTGGTTGTCTTTTAAAAATGGCCAGGTTGTGCTGTGGAGCTTTGTGTTCATATTCCATGTTCAATGGTCAAGAGGCTGAGCCCTCTTTTCTTCCTTTGTAAAGACTCTCCCAAACTCCTGTCTCCCCATGACATGAACCTTGGGGTGTTTGTTACGTGTTCAGCATGAGTAGTAATTGCTTTGGGAATCCCCAGATCCCCCTGTTTTATTGTGGTGTTTTTGCACATTGTTTCTGACTCTGTTTTCTGCCCTCAAAATACCAAACTGGGTGTTTTTGGGATCTGCAGAACTCTCCAATCCCTGCTAAACTCCCAGACCCAGTTAAAGCAAGTGAAGCTGCTGCAAAGAAGAGTCAACCAAAGGCCAGGTAACCCCACCTGCTTTTTCCTGCCCTCTTTTGTTGCCTGTTGTCTCTGCTGTTCATTAGCAAAGGTATTTAACTGCTTCTTTGGGGACTTGAGTTGCCAAATGGGGACAAACACTGCGGTCCTGGGGCTTCTCCAGTGCCAGGAATAGCCCTGAGCTCGTGGATCTGAAAGGCAGCAGAGGCAGGTACTGGGGAGGTTTGTGTGCAGGGAGGTGGGGTTTGGGCACTGCTCAGCAGGACTCAGCAGCTCCTCATCCCGGAGGCTCTGCCTGGCAGCAGCACTCGGGGTTCTTGTGGCTGGAGGAGTGCAGTGTGTCCATCAGGAGCACGGGAGCAACAGAGAGCAGAGTCAGGAAGAGACTGCAGCTGCTGCAGTGGGCCTGGGATGGGCCCAGAGAGCAGGAATCTGCTGAGGAACTGCAGCAGAGTCTGTAGCTGGCTCTGACCCTCAGCACACCGTGACCTGACCCAGTACTGCACAAAACTGCTGTGATTTCTGCAGGAGTCCTGTCATTTCTTTGTGGGGAAAACACAAAAGTCCAATTGCCCAACCCACTGTAGTGGTGTGGGTTTTCTCCTGCTGCTGCTTGCTCTGCTTGTGGTTCTGTAATTGAGATTTCTTAGTTCTGCTGGACAAACCAGGTCTGTTGTCACAGTGCAGAGGGAGCAGTGGGCACTCCAGATCCAGGCTCTGAAGTGGGATGTCTCCTGTCTGCCAGTCGCAGGAGTCTGTCCTTGTGTTCATAACTGAGCACAGTTATTCTCCCATTAGTCAGGTGTGTCAGCTCTCAGAAACAATCTGATACCAGGTTCGTTAGTTATCAAGAACACTTTGGTGTCTACAGACCACAGTGTTCACAGAAGGCTGGGGGGATGGCTGCTCCTCTCTCTTGCTGTGCGTTTTGGAGCTCAGTAAACATTGAGCAGAGATCAGAAGAGTTTAATGACCTGATTCTGGGATAGATGTACCAAAGTTAAAGTACATCTAAAGATGGCAGTTTAGACAACTCTGCCCAAAGGTACCAGCTGCTCATGAGCTGATTTGTGTCCTTCATGTGCTTGTTCAGAAGTCTGAGTGGATTCAAGCAATATGTTGTAGGAAATAGTTGAATATAAGTTGAGTGGTTTTGACAAGTCCCAGCTGTCCACCAGGAGAAGATGCCACGATTGGCAGAGAAGTCAGAATGACAGTGTTGGATTAATTGTTGTGAATGCATCCGGGAGGTTTTACTGTGCTTGGTGTGTCTGGGTGCCCATAACCTTTGTCAGTCACACCCAGCTGAAGTGTGGGTGAGTGTTTAACCCTGCTGTGTGTTCTGTGCACCAGCTGCCCAACTCACAGGCTGTGCTCAGTGCCTTTCCTTCTCCTCCTTCCTTAACAGACTCACAGACCCCATCCCTACGACAGAAACCTCCATAGCACCCCGCCAGAGACCTAAAGCAGGACAGACCCAGCCCAACCCTGGAATTCTGCCCATCCAGCCAGCCCTGACGCCCAGGAAGAGAGCCACAGCCCAGGCAGCCATTCAGCCACAGGGTGAGCGACGTTTCTGTGTGGTCCCTGCACCCCTGCGTGCCTCAGGGCACTGACCTAACATTTGGCTTTGGGTTCTTGTCCCAGTTGCAGGCCCGGCTGCCCTGGGCAGTGCCCAGCCTTCGCTCTCTGCCAGCACCCCCCAGCCAAAAGCAGCTCCCCAGCAGCCTCCAGCCCAGCCCCAGGCCAAGCCAGCAGCGGCCCCCCAGGCACAGCCCCAGGTCCCCTCGACACAGCCCCAGGCCACCCCTCAGCATCAGCAGCAGCTTTTCCTGAAGCAGCAGCTCCAGCAGCAGCAGCAACAGGCTGCCTACTTCCAGCAGCAGCAGCAGCAGCAGATGATGCAGGCACAGCAGGTGGGTGTGTGCGCCGGGTTCCTCACATCTCTGTGTCTGCAGGGCTGTAGCTTTGTGTTTATGGTAAGTTTCCTGTGCTTTTGGTGGGGATGGGTGCAGCTTTTAGGCGTTTTCCAGTGCGTCCCCAGTCCTCTAGCAGTATTTGATCCAGGTCCACCACACCTCAGACCTCTCAACCAGCGGTTGTTTCCCAGTTCCCAGTGATGCAGCAGGGAGCGCCCGCGCAGCAGCAGCTGATGCAGAGCTACTACCAGCAGCAGCAGCAGCAGCAACAGCAGCAGCAGCAGCTGATGGCCCAGCAGGCAGCCATGCAGCAGAAGACCGCAGCAGCAGCAGCAGCAGCTCAGCAGAAGCAGCAGCCTCCGGCGCAGCCCCAGGCCCAGCCCAGTGCGGCACCGCCGGCGCAGCCGCAGGAGCAGGGGGTGAGACCTTGGAGGAAGCACTGGGGCATTGGGACTTGGGCTGCAAATGCTCCTCTGCCAGGTCCTGTGTGCTGGAGACACCTCAGCTGGCTTTTCAGACCCACACAGCCCAGATCACAGATGCCAGGGGAGGTTTGGGTTGGATATTAGGAAAATTTCTTCACCCAAAGGGTTGTCCAGCCCTGGCACAGCTGTCCAGGGCAGTGGTGGAGTCCCCATTCCCGGGGGGATTTAACAGGTGTCTGGATGTGGCACTTGGGGACATGAGATAGTGGTGGCCTTGGTAGATCTGGAGAAATGTTTGGACTTGATGACCTTAGAGGCCTTTGCCGACCCAAACAATTCCATGGTTCTGGGGCCTGATTAGTAATAACTCAGTTATTACTGAGTCACAGATGTCAGCGCTGACCTTGCTGCCTCAGAGAGGTGCAGTTGTTTGGATTTCTCATTCCAGCAGGATGCTGGACTCTGGAATTGTGCTCTGGGTCCACAGAAAGCAGATGAGTAATGGATGAGTAGAAAGCAGATGAGGAGATCTAAGTAGCTGCTTAATGCAGCTCCTCTCCATCCCCTGTCACATTGCCATTGAAGACATGTGAGAAACTCTCTGAAACATTATTTGTACTTAATACAGCAGGAGAGGCACCAGGCACCATAACTACTTTATGTTGCTGCTTGTTTGGAAAACTTTTGTCTGGTGCTCAGAGGAAGGCACAAACAGCTTCCTGGTTGTTTCCAGCATTGGGTTAACTTTTTAATAAATGCAGTAGCAAGGAGACTTTTCAAAGGAGACTTTTGAAAGCACCATATCTAAAAATAAATAAATCAATCGTCCACTTTACTAATCATCTGAACGTGCACCTAAAATAAATGCTCTTTACTTGATGGAAAGTATGTCCGTGTGCAGAGGAACAGGCAGCTGCCCACAGGGAGGGGCAGAGAGCTGTGCCAGGGGGCCAAAGTGCTCTGCAGGGCTGTGGGAGCAAGCTGCTTCCATTGCTGTGCAATCCCATCCACTCTTCCCTGGCTTTGGGAACTCACAGGGGTGTCCCTAACTCTGGCTGTGTGCTAGGAGTAAGCCTGGGCACCAGGCAAGAGGAAGCTGCCAGTGCTGGTGCTGTACCTGGCTGCAGGTGTGCAAAGCAGGCAGTGTCTGATGACAGCCCTGGGAGTGTTCAGGGCCGGGGTGAGTGGCATCCCTGCCCATGGCACAGGGTGGAACTCGGTGACCTTTAAGATCCCTTCCACCCCAAACCATTCCATAACTGCATTATTTCAGAGGTACACAACTGTTTGAGTCCATGCTGAGGGTCACTTTATGCTGGCTTGTTGTGAGCTGCCAGTTAATTCCCCTCTCCTTGTTTCCTTGGAAGTGCCATCAGGAGTTCATTTGACTGTTAAACTCCATAATCCATGAACTGAGCAGTGCTGGGGCAGCTGTTTGCTCTGCTCTCTGAGGTGTCTCAGGGCTCTGCCATATCCCTCTTTGCTGTTGTGTTTCCTTTGTTGTTGTGTTTGTTTGGGTGGGGGACACGCTCAGAGCTGTTGTGTTCCTGGTCTTGTTCCTGTTCTGGTGAATGACCTGGGGCAGGTCAGTTTGTTGAAGTTGGTGGGAGGTTTTCAGTATGTGCAGACAGGTTTTGAGTGATGCCCGTTGTTCCCCTGTTGCTTTTAGGGCAGAAATGCCTCAAGTGGAGCATTGAATCGAGAGCTTTGCTGTGATTTGCTAGCACAAGAACAGTCTTAATTTTATTAAATCAGCTAGCTTGAAAATTAGCCTTATTCCTCTGGTAGGCTGATTAGAATGGACACATCTGGACACTTTCCTGCTCCTGCAGCAGTCCAGAGGGAAAAACAGTGGTTGGCTCATTTAAAAAATGGTAGTGAAGCCGGGTCTCTGCAGAGCAGAGTCTCTGAGCAGGAGACACCTTGCCAGGACCTGTCAAAACCTTTTCACATTGGGAGATTTCAGCTTAATAAGCTCTGCCTTCATTCCTATGGTGATTTTGGTGCTGCCCTTTCATCTCTCAGCACCAAATGTCCTGTTCTGCAGTGACCTACATAGGGAGGTGGGTGCATGGGAGCAGGCAGGGCGCTCTGCCTCTCTGCAGCGAGGGAGTGTGCCTGGAATGCCAGAGGAAAAGCAGGACAGCTCCCCACTGTCTGCCTTCTGCCACCGGGGTTCAGCACCACACTGGGCTTGTAACTGTCTCCTGTTGCCCTCCTAGGTCTTTCCAAGCCCATCTTGGTTGGAAAAGGCCTGGGAACAGGGAGGTAGTGCCCAGGCAGGGGAGGCGGCATGCACAGCTTGCTGCTCCTTGCATCCCAGTTTTCCTGTTTTGAATCCAGCAGTGATACCTCCCTGACAGACAGATTGTGAAAAATCACACAGTCACAAGTGGTGCTGTTGTTTATCACTACAAAGCCATATTTCAAGTGTTTATGGGTTTGTGAGTGTAACACAAGACTAAGGCAATGGAAAAATAAAATCAGTGTGAGGAAACCCTTTGCAGTTTCCAAAGGGTTTGTAGCTGGGCTGTCTTGGCTCACACCTAAACCAAATGTGCCTGGTTTTCTCCTCCAAATTTTAATGACAAATGTTGCTCCTGTGGTCCTTGCTTTCTTTTTTTTTCCTTCTCCCTAAGAGAAAGTTTTTTGCTCAAAATTTCTGCACAAGACCTCCACCCCTTTAGGCATTTGACCCCAGTCACACGTTACTGCTGCTGAAGGCAGCGCTGCTGTTCACCTTCTCCCCTCCCTGTGTCCTTGTGACAGGACTCCTGTGCTCTGTGATCTGAGCTCTTTCCACCTCTGCTCTGGATCTTGGCCTCTCTACCCCTGAGCAGGTTCGAGCCCAGCCAGCCAAGTCCTAATGGAGGCTTCACCTCCAGAGCTGCACCACAGAAAGGGGAGAGAGTCTCTGCCTGTGCAGTAATCCTGAAATACTGCAGAGCAGCAAATCCCCCCCGCCACGGTTCCTTTGTTTGTCTGGTTTTTCCCCTCCAGACTGTCCCCAGTCCATGACTGGAATGCTGGGTGCTCCAGCAGGAGCTGTTTTTTCCCCGTGGCTGCTGTTCTGACCAAGGACATTGTGATTTTCTCCCTGGCAGGCGCAGGCTCAGGCGAGGCAGCAGCAGCAGAAGGCTCAGGGCACGGCCCCGGCGCAGGGGCAGAAGCTGGGCTCGCTCACCCCGCCGTCCTCGCCCAAGGCGCAGCGCGCGGGGCACCGCCGCATCCTCAGCGACGTCACCCACAGCGCCGTGTTCGGCGTGCCCGCCAGCAAATCCACCCAGCTGCTGCAGGCTGCGGCTGCCGAGGCCAGCCTCAACAAGTCCAAGTAGGTGCCCAGGGCCTGGGGGGTCAGCCTCAACCAGTCCAAGTAGGTGCCCAGGGCCTGGGGGGGGATGTGGAGGGAGGGCTGGGTCAGGCTCTGGGAGGCGTTCGATGCCAAGCTGTGAATGGAGATAGGCGCAAAACTCTGAGTGAGTCTTTGCCTTCAAGACCTCAATTTAGGGCTTGGCGGAAAGTGCTGGAAAATTTGAGCCGAAGTCCTCATGAGTCCTCCGTGCTCCCAAAAAGCTTTGGGTGACCAAAGCCTTCTCTGGCTCACAAAAGGCAGTGTCATTTCAGCCACAGCCCTGGTGTGCACTGCTTGACATCAGCACTTCCTGAAGGTTGGACTTGATGGTCTTAGAGATCTTCTCCAATCTTAATGGAGCTCTGATTCCCTAGGAGTATTTGCTAGGTCACTTTTGCAGTGTCTACAGGCAATAAGCCTTCCCGTGGGTGCTGCTGTTCCCAGTGGGCTGCTGGTTTTAACCCCTGAGATGTGGGTGCTCAGCCAGCTGAAGAGCTAATGAGGCTGAGTGCTCCCAGGCTTCCGAGCATTCGACTGCAGTATCTTACACTGGGTGTTTTAATTGGGAAGTCATTAGAGTGCAGTAGCTTGGAGCAGCTGCTAGTGCTGGCCAGAGCATTCCTGATGGGTGATTAATGGCTCTTGTTTGGGATGGTCACATCCAGATCTGCTTCCACCACACCCTCGGGCTCGCCAAGGACCTCACAGCAGAATGTCTACAACCCTCCTGACGTCTCCACGTGGAACCCCTTTGATGATGACAACTTCTCCAAGCTCACAGCCGAGGAGCTGCTCAACAAGGACTTTGCAAAGCTGGGGGACGGTAGGTCCATGGAGTGCTTTAACACCTGCCTGCTCTGGAAAGGAAAGATGCCAGGGCATGGGGATGCTTTTGGGCAGGGACTGCTTGGGTGCCCCATATTATTACAGTCCTCTGGCTAAATCCTTCCAGTTTCTTTCTGTTTGCAATTCAGTGGTGCCTCAAAGGCAGAGGTAGCAGCTGCTTTGACAGTGCCCCTGCTCAGGTGCCTGTGGAAGCTGCAGTTTAAACTCTGCTTCATCTGCAAGCTGGGATTTGCAGGAAGAGACTTCAGTCACATAGTGGAACAGTGTCCTAAAAATATAGATAAGCATTCTACTTTCAGAGTAGAAGTGTTTCCCCTAACTCTGGGTCTGCATTCCAGGGAAAGCTCCAGAAAAGGCAGGCAGTTCCACAGAGAACCTGATGCCGGGTTTCCAGCCGGCTGCAGCCCAGGCCGATGCGTTTGGGGGCTCCTCCTTCACTGCTGGGCCAGGTGAGTTTGTGAACATGAACAGCACGGAATGGCAGCTCTTGGTCAGAACGTCTTTGAAAGGGAAGGAAAACTGATACAAACTGAGCTGGGCCTTGGCACTGAGAGCTGCAGGGAATAGGGTTGGTGCTTCAGGAGAGGAGGGAAGGTACAGAGGGTGCATTCCCTTGTTGCAGTTGGGTGGCAGAGACAGGACACTGTGTGGAGGCAGAGGTGGGGCTTGTGGTGAGGGAAGAAACTGAGCCCCTTAAATTCCAGGGAAGCTTCTTAATGTGTGGCAGTTCCATGGAGCTCATAACGAGGAGCAAAACCTGTCACGTGCAGCGAGGGAACTGGCTTGGAGGTGTTGGTCAGACCTGCTGGAGCTGCCAGGCTGTTTGGAGGGACAGAGGGACAGGGATAATGACGTCTCTGCTGCGGAGTGAGGAGGACAGCAGGGATGAGTGAGCAGGGAAAGTCCTCGGAGGAGAGCACAGTCAGTCTCATAATGGACATGTTAAGTGATGAAGGCAGTAAGTTCTGCACTGGCTGAGCTGTGTGGCTCCAGGGCCCTTGGCTGGTCTAAGGAGTTTCTCTGCAGAAGCCTCTGCCTGTGGGACCTTGCCTGGTGTCTCCTTTGGTCCTTGTGTCCCGGGGTTTTGCTGTGAGCAGCCCTTGGTGAGTGCTGCTGTTCATTTCTAATCCTTCAGCATCAGTTGTCACTGAGTGCAGCACAGGCCTGCCAAGCACAGAGGTGGAAAGCTGCCTCCAGGAGCTCCAAATGCCAGGGATCCTCCCCCTGCCTTGTGCAGCCCTTGTTACTGGTGACAAATGCACCTGGCTGATGCCTCCCCACAGAAGCAAAACAACTCTTGGTGAGAGGAGTCTGGGAAGAGACTGAAGAATCCTTTGTGGGGCAAGGAGTGACAAATCCATTTATGCTTATTTCTGTTTATAAAAGGAGATTTAGAGGAGCTCATAACTGAGCTTGGTATACTGGTTCTTACCTGAGAATTACGGAGTTGAAGTCCCTGACACAGGAGTGCTCCTGGGGAGTTGCTGTCTGAGTTGGTCCTGCTGCGAGCAGTTTATGGTGTTCCATCAGCCTTTGTGGATGATGCTGAGCAGCAGCAGCTCCACATTCAGCTGTAAAGCACCTTCTTCAAAGCCTGAGGAGCATCTTTGTGCCCTGGGCTCTGTGGTTGCTGTACCATGTTCGGTTCTTGCAGTGTCTGTCTTCAAAATGTTCCCCTTGACTTTCCCGTCGTGGGCTTTGGCATAGGAAGGTGTCCTGGAAATCTTGGTGCTGGGCTGGGCACTCACAGCCCTTCTCTTTGTTTCCTCAGAGACAGGAGCCTGTCCCAGCCTGGCTGGTGCAAGATGCTGCAGCTTTTATTGCAGACAGAGGCCCCACGCGGGCTGTGTGTCCTTTGTGAGGCCTTTCACCTTTTGTGCTGCTGTGAAGGGAGATAACAGCTCTTTCCTGCCAGGGAATGTTCTGAGATCTGTGGGTTAAATTGTGTTGGAGAACTGCATGGTACCAGTAGTTTGGTTTTGTTTGGTTTTTATTCTTTTTAGTAGCAGTACACACTTGGTCAGAGTGTGCCTGTGTGTGGTTGTGTCAGGCCGGAGCTGGGGCTGTGCCTGTGCTGGGGTTTTGCTCTGTGCTTTCTCCTTTCCTCTTCTCTGTTCACTCTGCCTTCTCTTTTCCTTTCCTCTTCTCTACCAGCTGAGAAAACGAAAGACATTCTGAGTTTGGACTCTAGCCCTCCTCTTCTGACTGTGCCTGATCCTTTCATTCCTCTCCCGTTATCCGACACGCCAGGTAACCAGAGCTGAGGGGATGGAGGGGGGCAGAGTCTTGGCCTTTGTTTTGTCCTCTTAATCTTCTGGTTCTGTTTGTAGGCACACCCGAAATCCTGGGCACTGCCAGGCTCTGCTGAGCTCGCTGGCAGTGGGGTTGGTTTTCATGGCAGAGCCTGGGGTTATTTAGTTGTTTTTAATGCCAGAAATGGTGGTGTCTTTAAAGGCTCAGTGTTCAAAGCCAAAAATGATTGGAGGGCTGGAGCACCTCTCCTAGGAGGGAAAGCTGAGAGAGTTGGAGTTGTTCAACCTGGAGCAGGGAGACCTCAGAGCCCCTTCCAGGGCCTAAAGGGGCTCCAGGAGAGCTGGGGAGGGACTGAGGACAAGGCATGGAGGGACAGGACACAGGGAATGGCTTCCCACTGCCAGAGGGCAGGGATGGATGGGATCTTGGGAAGGAATCGTTCTCTGTGGGGCCCTGGCACAGGGTGCCCAGAGCAGCTGTGGCTGCCCCTGGATCCCTGGCAGTGTCCCAGGCCAGGCTGGACAGGGGTTGGAGCAGCCTGGGACAGTGGAAGGTGTCCCTGCCTTGGCAAGGGTGGGACTGGGTGGGCTTTAAGGTCCCTTCCAACCCAAACCATTCCAAGATTCTATGAGAAATAATTCTCAGGTAATTAATTACCTGTTCTGACTTAAGCTGATTTCGAATTGTCTCCAGCTTTGAAATTGTAGGTTTTATTATTGTTAATCTTTCTTTCCTGTAAGAGTCAGTGTTTCTTTGGCTTCCAAAGTCTGTTGCAAATCTGAGCATCTTGTGAAGCACAAGTTACATGTGACCTTTTCTGATTTGGCAAGATTTTCCAGTGCAGTTGGTGCTATTTCATTTACTTTGCAGTGCTGCTTCTAAGCCTTTTCCTCTGTGCACATTTCTGACTGCAGCAGCCAACACTTTTTAGCACAAGATTATGTAAGTGCTTAGGAGCTTATTTGCAAATCGGTGGGATTTGGAATATGGGAATGTTTTTACTCTGGAGCCTCTCTCAGCCCTCTGGTGAATGTGTGTGGCAGGTCCCACGTCAGTGAGCCCCAGAGCACAACTGCAGCTCCCATCCTTGTCCTTAGCCCAGGCTCTGGAGCACCAATGGTTTGGAGGACCCAAGCTTCAAAATGTACTGTGAAGGTGGCATCTCTCCATGGAGAGCTGAGCAACTCAGGAAAAAATAAACCTCTTCTCTTCTTTGCCATAACTCTGTGGAACCTGCTTCCTTCTGGTGGATGCTCAAAGAGCAGAAGAAAAGTGGTTTGGTCCAAAAAGGATTTTACCCATAAATGCAGTTTGAGAGTAGAAGCAGAACTTGGGAGTCTTTGTTCCCTGTGTGAGCAATGCCGTGAGCTGACCTGCCCAGCTCTACCTTGAAAACAACCCACAGAAGGCAGCTGACTGCACATTTTCCTTCTTCCTCCTCCCCCAAATGCTACTGGAAGTGTTGGTTGTCCTGACTGAAGTCGGTCAGGCCATTTATTTCCCGCCCAGCATCCTCAGCTCTCAGTTGGACACCACGATGTTTCCCTTGTTGCATCTCCACAGAGCACGTGGAGCAGCAGTTGCAGCCTCAGCTGCGGGAGCTCTGCAATTCCCACTAATAGAGAAACCCCTGTGGGGGAATTGTCAGCCCTGCCCTTGGGGCAGCTCATCAGAGCAGCAGTGGATGCAGGTTTCGTGGTGCCAGGCTGCTCATCCTGCAGATCTGAGCCTGCCTGCTTGTGGATCTCTGCAGGCAGGTGCTAAACCTGCCCTTGCTGCTCTCCCTGCTGCCTGTGGTTCTGTTCAGTGCAGTGGATCCCCTTCCGTGGGGGCCAGCACACGCAGGAGACCTGGCTTTGTTGGTCCTGAAGGTTCCTGCAAAGACATTTTCATTTGTTTGTTCTTTTCAAAGTAAAACCTGAGGCTGGGAGCTCATGAATATTTTCAAGGACTAGGGCTCCAGACCAGTCCTTACCTTTGAAACTAAGAGGGGCTGTCTGCTTGTAAATTCAGCAGAAAAGATCAAACTTCTGGATCTGAACTCAGGTTTTCAGGCTGTGTGTGTCATCCAGAACAGTGTGACGTTTGTTCTGCTGTGTCTGTGTTACCTGTGAGGAGCATCCCCAGCACAGAGGGCCGGGCCCAGGGCTGTGCTGCCTGGCAGCTCAGGTGTTTCCAGTGCTCAGCAGTGACCCCAGTCCCCAGCACAGCACCTCACCAGGCTGCCTCAGCCCTGTGCAGGAGCCAGCTGAGTATTTGCTTTCTGTTTGGAATATTTTTATGCCTGAGAAAGCTTTGATAGTGAATCTTCTTGCTTTGAAAACGTTTTACCTCTGTCTTCATCAGCTGGGAGGATTCAGAACCCTTTCAGCAGTGCAGTTGTGAGCCTGCACCCTGTGCCTGCAGGACAGTGTTGTTCAGAGAGGGTCTCAGTTCTTGGGTGAGGTTTTAGTGGGTGTTTGCCCAGTTTTTCCTACAGAGCCGCCTCTAAACCTGCAGCAGCTGAGGGCCTGGCTAAAGCTCAGCTGCTTTTTCTGCTTAAGCCACAAACCTGGAGGTGCAGGGGGCATCACCTGAGTGCTGGTCGGAGGCCTCGGCCTCTCGCACCTGTCAGAAGGACAGATGCAGCTGGGGGTGGCAGCAGGTGGTTTTCAGCGTGTCCCTCCTCCTCCCCCACATAATGGCTGCAGTTCTTAATGGAATTGTAATGAGTAAGAGGAGCTGGCAAGAGGGATGTAAAAATATGGCAAAACATCTGTTAAAATAAGGGAGAATTAAATATTCATGCTGAAAACATATTTCCTTGTGCATGTGCAGGAAAACGAGCCAAGTTGTTCTTAATGAGCTTATTTCAGGCTTCCACTGACTAATTGTGGGGTGTTGGTCAGGGGAGCTGTGGCTGCAGGGTCACTGTGACTGATGTAGGAGGGTCTTTTATTTTTTTGGAACAAAATACTTGATGAGATGTTTTTAATCACCATAACTCCAGGCCCATAAATTCTGCGAAGATAACTGGGTGCCCAGCTATGTCTGGGTGTTTATAACAACTGTAATAAACAGCTGTATTTCTGCTGAGAATTTATTTGCACCAAGATGACACATTGAGATAAAGTAATGGCACATGCACAATTAGGCATGCACAGCAGCTGTGGGTGTGCACTAATGATCTGAGTTTACATCTTGAGTGGGGAAGAGGCAAAAGGGCAGCTATTCATGTAGGAACCTGATGGATTTATTGCTGTATTGAGAGGACAGGATGATGTTGTGATGATTTAAAGCAACAAAGCCAATGGACCATGAGAATCCCAACTAAATGAGTGTAAACAGCATCCAGTGTTCTTCTGTGTGGGCTTTGAGCTTGATCTTAGGCAGGAGAATTTATCATTTTACAAATATTTGAAATCTTGAACATGAAACTAAAATTGCTTGATTTTGATCTCTTAGGGAGCCACTGTGAAGTGTTGTCCGGTTCTCCTCCATGGTATTTACAAAGTCCTGTGCATTTGGAGCATTCCAATTGCCTTTATTCCCCTTCCCTTTCTGCTCATGCTATGTAAGAACCAATCCCATTTCACAGGAAAATGAAAGTCCAGTGCCTTCCCTGGACTAGTCCAAGTACTCTGTTGCTGAATACCACACAGGGCCTCCTTTAACCTGTTAATACTTGATCAGTCGATAGGCAGAAACTCTCCCCAGTGACAAATCTCTGCCCACGCCGGTGATTCCCCTCCCACCTGCTGACCTGGCAGGATTTTCACAGCTGTGTCTCTTTTTCCCAGCTGGCCCCCGAAGGAAAGGACTCTGCTGTGTGCTCTCTTGAGCTGTGTGTGCTGTCCCAGGGCAGCCCTGCAGTGAGTACCAGCCCTGTGTGTGGTGCTGCTGCCTCTCCTGCCTCGGGCGTGTGCCTCGTGCTCAGTGTGTCCTCACCTTGGCACAGAGCTCTGCCCTCTGCTCCCTTTTAACTTGCAAGTTTCTCAGGAGTCCTCGTTCTTTCTAATAGCCTGCTCTAACCCAAAGCCCCTTTGCCTCCCTCATCTCTTGATTGATGTTTTTTCCTAACTCTGGTGTTCCTTAAAACGCTTTCTGTGTGTTCTTTGTGGCTGAAGGGGTGCGTGGCCAGCAACAAAAGCAGCATGGCAACAGAGTCTCTGGCAGCGGTGGCTGCAGATGCAAAGTCTGTGCAAACTGACTGACTGTAAACTCCATCAGGTCTGTGCATGAGGTAGAGAAGGGATCTGAGGACAAAGGTCAGCACTTTCTCACTGGATTGTCCAAAGCTGTGCTTCTCAGCCAGTGCATGGGGTTTGGCCTGTTTGCTTGTCCCAAAATACAAACCCAGAGTCAGTTCAGTGGCTTCACTTCCTTCTTGCGCTGGTGCAAATCAGAGGAAAGGCTCTTGCTTTCATTCCTGGAGGAAGGGATTTGGTTTTCCAGTCTCTGAAGCCACCAGCATCAGCCTCTTGGGGATGCTGCAGGCTCTTGCCCTGCTTTTTCTGCAGCTGTTCTGCTTACTCTGACAGGAAACAATCAGTAATTTCTTACTGTGAGGAACAGGGAACTTGACAAATGTTTCACATTCTTCCGTGAAGGCTGCAGTGTGTGGCTGGGCTTTACCTCAGGAAGGGGCTGAGAGGCCACTTTTTAATCCCCCTCTGTGCTTTTAAGCTTAGACACCTCCTAAGAGCTTGCCATGGTCCTCCCTGGCTGCTGCACAGCCCCAGCAAACCTGCCCTGGCAGGGCTGAAATGGGGCAAAGCAGAAAACCCGACAGAAAATGAAATACCAGTGGTCAGCTCATCCTGAACTGGGTCAGACTCACTTCCCTGCAGCTGGAAAACATCTGGCAGGTTTTCCATAGGCTGGCTGAGGAAGAGGATGTCTCCAAGAGGCAGCTTCAAGGGGGAGCACAGTGACTGGGTAAAACACGCATTTTGCAGATGGAATTGATGAAGGCCCACCCTGAGAGCCTTTCAGTTGCCTTTTCTTAACCTTGTTTATCCTGGGGCTTGTTTGTGTGTCCGCATAGGAATGATCTGGATTTGTCTGTTGGATTTGAGGCACTTCATCTCCTTCCTCATTGATCCTAACACCTTCTTGTGTTTGTTGAACTGCTCAGCCTCACTGAAAAGGGATAAAAGTTCCTTTAAGTCATGCACTGAGGGATGCAGTGGCTGCCTGAAACAGCACTGGCAGATCAGCACCAGCACTGAAGGAGGCAGGAAAGGAGATCTCGTGAGACAAGAAACAAAATCAGGCAAAGAACCACTGACAGCCTGAAGTTTTGCATAAAACCAGCTGGGCCCTGGGGCAGGAGGGAAAATGAACATGTGGGGAGAATACCACGTTTGTTCTCAGAATCTGTGTGGTTAAAAACTGAGCTCAATAGGCAACTCTGGGACCTGTCTGGGGCAGTTGCAGTGTGTTACAGGGAAGATCTGCACTATTGGAACAGGAGCAAAGGTAAGGGAGGAGGAGAGGAACACCTGGAAGTGGGATCTGAGAGGAATCTGCTGGGTGTGTGGGTTCGAAGCTGCAGGGGGCTGCAGGTGCCCTGGGAGGAGCTGGGCACTGCCAGGCCCTTGGGAAGGGTCTGCCTGGAAAGGAGCATGTTCCCTGTCTCCTTGTCCCCACAGCTGCCCTGTGCTGTGTTCCCAACACCCCATAACCAATTCCAGCCTCCTCAGCCCCCTCCTGACAGCATTAACACCTCTTGGTGCCCCTGCTCCCAGCCTGTTCCTTCTGCCCCTCTGTGCCACAGAAGCCAGGGCTGGCACCTGGATGCAAATCCAGCCTCTAAAATGGGGTATTCTTACAGGTGGGAAGGGTTCCTGTAAATTAAGGCTGCTATTTCCGTCACATTTTCCTTTCAGTTGACCTTTTTCAGGCCTGTAATGATATCACAGGTGCCTCTTGGGCTGATTTTTAGGTTTCCTTCCCCTCCTGGTTGCTTCAGTTGTTGGCTTTGTCGTGGGGAGCAGAGTTTGTCCTGCTTTGAATAAGCAGTTCCAAAGCCACTAGACTATTTTATTATTTATACAGAACAATAAAAAGGATGGATATTATTCCCACATATGCAGCAGTGTAACTTAAGCTTTTCTTTGGTGTTCTCAGCATGGCAAGTTGCATACAGCAGGATTCCTGTGCTTTCGAGCAGTTGTGAGCAGGGTTTCTTTGGATAATAAATAATAACACCAATCTTTGAACTCAAAAATTAAAACATAGGTGTAACCGTTTTGTAACATTCTAATGTTGGATTGTAAATGGAGTAATTTCAACGAGTCGAAGTGGCCAGATTTGTCCACGTGGAGCAAATTTTATCAGAGCTGTTCTGCTGCAGGCGATTACTTCTAGTAAATCCTGAAATTGTTCTTTACCTGCTTGTTCTGTGAAGCAACCCTTGTGAGAGCTAAATAATTAATCTCATTTCTGCAGACCTTGTTAGTGATTGGGAAATCACTCATCCACCAGATGAATAATTGAGATAAACTTCTTGCCCAGGCTCTGTGTGAGGGATAATGGGAACCTCAGGAGTTGTGCTGCTGAGAGTGACACAAGTGATTCGAAACCTGGTGCTGAAACAATTGCTGGGTGCCTGGGCAGCTGCGTGAGCCCAGGGCAGGCTCTGCTGCAGGGTCTCAGGGCCTGGTTCTGCCCCAGCTCCTCGGGGCTGGGTGTTCCCTCCCCAGGCAGAGCTGGCCCCGAGGCTCTTCTGTCTCCTCCTTACACCAACACTAACAAAGGATTCCCAGCACGGGGAGGGGAGGGAGGGGAAAATTATTTCTTAAATGTGGGGTTCAGCAGGTCGTCTTAAACTTAGGCTGGCAGTGCCAGAGCTGGGGGCTGTTCTACAGTGGCTCCTTGGGCAGAGGAGCCCACGCTGGGCGAGGACGTCCTCACCTCCCTTTGGTGGCCGTGGTCCTCTGATGCCTCTGAGTGATTTTGGGGGACAAACCTCATATTGGTGTGACAGGACAGGGGATGATGGTGTTAAGCTGAAGGAGGGTGGATTTTAGATTAAAGAGAGAATTTTTTTACAGTAAGGGTGGTGAGGTCCTGGCACAGGGTGCCCAGAAAAGCTGTGGCTGCCCCATCCCTGGGAGTGTGCCAGACCGGGTTGGATGGGGCTTTGGAGCAAGCTGGGCTTGTGGATGGTGTCCCTGCCCATGGCAGGGGTTGGATGAGCTTTGAAAGGTCCTTTGCAGCCCAGGCCACCCCGGGGTTCTGTGCTGGAGCCATTTGCACAGCCCGTGGTGCAGATGCTGCTCTGGGGCTCACGCACACAGCACAGCGAGCCATGAACTGAGCACCTCATTAATGTTGTCTTTTTCTTTGTTTTGCTTTTTCTCTCTGTTGCCTGCCTTCCTCCTCTTCCCGCTTGCCCCAGAAAAACTGATTGAGGGACTCAAATCTCCCGAGCCTGCGCTCCTGCTCCCCGACCTCCTGCCTCTGGCTGACCCCTTCGGCAGCACGTCAGACGCTGTCAATGGTAAAGCCCCCCAGGCCCTGTCCCCTCTGTCCCACGGCATGTCCTGCCCTGCATGCTCACCCCTGGCTCCCAGAACAGCCCCTGCTGCTGGGGAGACAGCGTGAGGGAAGTAATGGGTCGTGCTGAGATCTGCCTTTTCTCCGTGAGATGGGCACTGAGCAGTGAGGATCTGGTGTCTGCACTGAACTGCAGGTGCACTGATCTGGCACGGCGACGTGGCACGGCTGTGCCTTGGGTGTTCTCTTGGTAGAAGAAAGTTAATTGCTGATTGAAGAAGAACATGGCAAAAATATCTTTATTTCTGGACAAGATTTTGTGTTTAACCATGGCCCAGGCCCTGAGCTGGTCTGTCTCCGTGGACCCTCAGCAGGATGAGGAGGAAGGACAGCATTCCCTGGACCTGGGGAGTGCTGGGAATAAACCTGCTAGGCTGCTGTGAGCCTGGTGCAGCAGGCTCCAGGCAGGGTCAGGATTTTGGAGTGCTGCAGAACTGTGTTTTTATCCACTTGCCAGGTGCACTGAAGGCAGTGATTGCAGGCTGCAGGTTGTTGCCATCAGCTGCTCCTGTGGGTTGGGGTCCCGTGACCAGCTGGGTGTGACCTGTGGCTCTGAATAGAAAGGAAGGACATGACTCCCTGTAATAGTAAAACTTCTTCTACTTTGGCAGTTTTTGGCAGTTGTCTGAATTTGACTGATCAGTTACTCTGAATGCAAGGGGACTCCAATGGTCACTGTTTTCCTTTTGCTGGACAAGGATCTTGTGGATATTTGCTCAGCCCCAGGCTTCCTGTTCAGCTGCAGGGCAGGTGTTAGTAACCTGCTGTTCCACCCTCTGGGTATTTCAAATTGGGCTTATACAAATTAAAATAAATAAATAAAACCAACTAAAAGCTGAAACTAAACAAACCCTTGAGCTGACACATACTACAGGGTCACTAAAGGATTCAGACAACTCCTGCCTCGGTTCCTGCTTCTGCTTTTCCTTGCAAACTAACCTCTGGCTTCTCCTGTGCTGTTGTGCCCCTGTGGAAAGGAAAAGCTGACGTAGCTGTGGAGAGCCTCATCCCGGGGCTCGAGGCCCCGCTGCCCCAGCGCCTCGTGTCCCAGAGCGAGTCGGTGGCCTCCAACAGAACAGGTTGGTGAGGCAGGAGGGGCTGGGGGTCTCTGAGGACCGGAGAGCTCTGGCTGCTTCCACAGGGGCTGCTCTTCCCACTGCTGGGACCTGGGCCTGCCTGGGGGCCTTGCTCAGGGGATGCTGTGTGGTTCCTTGTCTCCTTGGGAGGAATGGAGAAGGTTCTTCCCCCAGAGGTTGCTGAGCACTGCCCAGGCTCCCCAGGGAATGGGCACGGCCCTGAGGCTGCCAGAGCTCCAGGAGCCTTTGGACACCGCTCCCAGAGATGCCCAGGGTGGGATTTTGGGCTGTGTGTGCAGGGCCAGGGGCTGGGCTCTGATCCCTGTGGGTCCCTTCCCACTCAGGAGATTCTGTGATTCCGTGGTACAGTGTTCCTTGAGCCCACCATCACAGACCTGTAGGTGCTGGTGCACTGCTGCCATGAAGTGCTTGAGAACTCTGGATCAGTCACTGATTTGTCCCATAGGGGCAGGAAGCAACTCCTGGCCCTTTCTCACTGTGCAGCCTTGGTTGGGCCACTTCCCACAGCAGAACGACTTGAGCTCTTCTCAGAGGTCTCTGGTGGGAGGGCACTGGGTTTGCAGCTCCTCTCTCTGCCCAGCTCCCACTTTAACCTGGCTCTGTGGGTTTTCTTTGTCTGTTCAGAGAGACAGAAACCCCTGCTGGAGGTGCTGGGACTCTGTGCCCTCACTGAGAGCAGGGGAATCTCTTCCATCACCAGGAATGGCAGCGTTTGTGCTGGCTTTGCACCGAAGCTGTGCTCGTTCCCTGCGTGTGGGTGAGTGGGAATGTGGGAATGGGAGCTTAACGCTGTTTGTGTCCTGTTCAATGCCACCCTGGGATGCTCACCTGGATCCAGACTCTCTCACTGGGGAAGACTCTCTGCTTGACTGTTCTCTGCTCTCTAACCCTGCTGCTGACCTCCTGGATGAGTTTGCTCCCGTAGCTTTCGCAGCTCAGCCTCACAAAGGTAAACTGGCCCTCTGCTCTCAGCCCTGGCCCTCCTGCCCCTGGCCTGGAGCTGACGTGAAGCTGCTCCTGGTTTACAGAAACAGATGCTCTGACCTGTTCTGGTGTTTTATTGTCCCCAAGCCACTGTTTTGTTTTCTTCCCAAGCTGCTCAAACTTGGAATGTGCACCGATGTACTAAGGGGGGAAAAAAAAATCAAGTATTCAGCTTGACTGTAAAGACAGAGTTTGTCAAAAATGGTGTTGTTTTCCATGGAGTGGGGATCCAGCAGGCAGGGTGGGCTCCGTGTGCAGCCCTTCCTCAGCGAATGCATTCTGGGTTTGCTTTTCCCATGTGGGATTTGAGACCTGTGTTTTTTCTGCATTATCGATTCCAGAAGGGAGCCTGATATTCATCTGTCACAAGTTTTTGGAACAAAAGGAATTTTTTTTGGTTTGTTGGAGTTAGCATCCCAGGCAGATGAGCTCTTCCAGCCCTAGAGAACGTTGTGCTTATCAGGAGAAGCTCTTGAATCCAGCTGTAGTGTCACAGCAAACATGAATGAGAACCTAAGGGGGAAGGCCAGGACTTCTGGGCTATTTATTGCCTTGAAAGAGAAGCCCAGAGCACCAATGCTGATTCCTGTGTG
Source organism: Cnemophilus loriae (assembly GCA_013397755.1). Lineage (NCBI taxonomy): Eukaryota > Metazoa > Chordata > Aves > Passeriformes > Corvidae > Cnemophilus > Cnemophilus loriae. The sequence continues at coordinate 125,053 of VZTF01005811.1, forward strand.
CCCCTCGGAGCTGGGGTGTGCTTTGCTCACTTGGTGGGTATTCCTACAGCAACAGAAATGCTCTGGCCTTGGAGGAATGGCTGCAAAAACAGTCTGTAACCAGTCTGCACACTTGATGGCACCTCAGAATGAGTTTGTGCTTTCCACAGAGCTTTTGGCTTAAACAAGCAGTCGTTCTAATTGCTCAGGGCTGTAATACACTCCTGTGCCACGTTATTTTGCACTGAAATGTGTGTGGAGCAGTTACTGCTCCATCCTGGGACACAGCAAAGCCCAGATGCGGTGGTGTGGCTTAATGAGAACATGAATTACCAGGCCCTGCGTGGCTCTCCCAGGGCTGTCCTGCTGTTCCCTCTGGGATGGGAAGGCTCGAGTGTGATGAGGGAAGTGAGACTCTGTTAGCAGGGGGTGGGAGAGGGGGGTGGGGGGAAGGAATGAAAATCTTCCGGAGCTCATTGATGGCTTCTTTCCAAACCCTCATTTTTAGCTCGGGGTGTGGTTATTAACTGAACATCAGTCTCACTCTTTATTTTTTGCTTAGTTTATCCAGTGCTGGTGATGGTGATGATATCAAACACCCCTGGGACAGGTGCTGCTGTCCCTGGGTGTCATCAGCCTGTGGAGCTGCAGTGTTCCTGCTACCAATGGGACCAGGAGGGCTGGAAAAGCAGCTGTGCTCTGATCCTTTTAGCAGTAGGATCATGGAAAAGCAGCTGTGCTCTGAGCAGGGCCTGATCCTTCAGCCTTGTCCTTCACTGGGCCCTTTGCTGGCCCTGGAATTCGTGCTGAGCCTTCAGGGTCCCTGAATGTGCATTTGCTGAATTCAGCACCAAGCTCTGTGTGAGAGGGGGGAGGCTGTTTCTGCTTGGGGTGGCACAGGTCACCGAGCCGAGTTCCAGAGCTTTGGAGGGGTTGTGCCCTGGCAGGGACGTTGGCCAGCCTGTCTCTCTCCTCAGCTGGGCAGTGCTCTTGCAGCAGCCCCTGGAGCTGTGAGCAGCTGTGTGCAGAAATGCCATGGAAGTGGGATCCTGGCAGGAGCTCAGAGGTGTTGGGAAGAGGCACAAATAAATAACTCTGGGGACAGAGAGGTCACCATGAGAGTTCCTGTTCAGATGAACCTTTGTGTGCTGGACACTTTGCACTGCTCTCCTACGACATTTGGGGGTTGTTTTCCCTGGGTCTGACCCTCCAGAGCACAGAGTAGTTCCAGGAGTGATCTCTTGCCTCATCTCACCCCAAACCTGTTAACATCTTGGTCAGCTTTAAGGAGAAATCTCTTACTCCCAACAGGAGTCAGACAGGAACGTTCCTGTTCGTGAAAACTGTCAGGTTGATGTGTCCTTGCTGGGCTTTCAGAAATGCTTCACACAGGAATTGAGGAGCAGATTTTGGAGGGTATTTGAGGCGCCTAAAGGAAAAAGTAGGGATGCCCAGGGAGTGTGAGAGCCTCTGAAGATACAGAATTGCCTGATGGGATGGATAAATCATCTCCTCTCTGGAGATGGTTGAAAGTGCCTCCCACCAAGTGTTGAACTGGGGCCGATGTGGTTTGAAATCAATGGAATTATCCCACAGAACTGCCCTAGGGGCCTTTGGAAAATCTCTCACAGCATCTGGGTACTCTTCAGGCAGGTAGACTCCTTGGAAATCTGACTTCATGTTGCCCTTTTTGTTTTATTGCTGCGGGTGAAAGCTCAGGGTTTTGTCTCATGCAGATGACTGGAATTTCTTCTGTGGTTTTTTTTTTTCCCCCAGCCCTTTTCCTCTCCCTGTGCATGAGAGCTGGGAGCCAGAGAGCCAGACTGAGCTCCCACACCATGTTCATGACAAAGAACACCTTCAGTCCTTGGGAGCTTACCCCAGGCCACGGCTTCCAGCTGTCCAGCTGAGCCTTCAGACTGGTCAGGTTTTGTTCTGGGTCTTGTGACTTGGCTTGCTTGGTTTGGTTTGATCCCCTCCACTTCTGTACTTCATTGGCTCTCTTCTTTCCTACCCAGACTTACCAACTTTATTTCACCTTTTAAACGAAACTCCTGCTTCTAAACGCTGTCTCTGAAAACACTAAGATGTTCTAACACTTCCTGGCAATTCTAACCAGCCTCTCTGCTGTCTTTGCTTCTTTACCCTTTTTTCTCCTCTATGCTGCAGAAGATACTAACCTGATATCAGGCTTTGATGCTCCTGAGGGCTCTGAAAAAGTGACAGAAGATGAGTTTGACCCAATTCCAGTGTTGATATCCAAAAATTCACAAGGTAAGCCAGGATGTGGGAGTGAAAAAGGGAAGGAAAAAAGGCAAACAGTGAATATATAAATTAGTTTTGGGGCAGTGGTGCTGCAGCACACGTGCCTAGTTCAAGTCCTGAGCTGTACAATAATATCAGTGTGGTGTTTAGTGAGATACCTTGGCCTTGGAATTTCTGTAAATTCTCTGCTTGGGAGATTTCCATGTCCAAAACCAGACATGCAATATCTGAGTTCCCATGGGGTAATTTCTGCAGCCTGCCAGGAGGGCACAGACCCCTCAGTGGCTGAGTGCAGTGAGAGCTGTGTCCTCCCACCTTCTTATTTACTGCCCAAGCCTTTGGTCTTTTAAGTGAGCTTGGCATGAGGCACAAGAAAGGATGATAATGATGATAATCCTTCATAGCCCAAGACTCCTGCTGGAAGTGAGGATTTTTCAGTTCTGGTTGGTGTCTGTCAAAGGTGGGAACTGAGTGTGAGAAGTGTGGTCCATGTCCCCCCTCCTTTGAGGAGCTCTGAGCAGGCAGAGTCTGTAGGACAGTGGCTGGACAGCTGCTCACTTTTACCCCTCTGGCACCAGATCCCCTTGAGGTGATCTTTGCCAGCAGTCTCAGCCCCACGGGGGTTATGAGGAACCAGCAGCACCGTTGGCTCAGCAGCAACAATTGTGCTGTGGTTTTTAGCTCTTTAGGGCCAGCAGCAGGCAGCGTTTCACACCTGGCCAGTGAGGGGTCAGTGGAGTGGGTCCCCTCTCTGCAGTCACCCCACTGAAAGGATTTTTTCATCACAGCCTTTGATGTACCTGTGGAGGTTTAAAGACAAATTCAGGACTTTTTTTTGTTGGTTTTTTTTAAAGGCTTTTTTGCTTTTCTTTTTTTTTTTTTTTTCCAGTTTGGTCACAGAACCTTTTGGTTTCCCTAACTCCCATTTTTGGTCACAGCAGGAACGTGCTGAACCCCTGCTCTGTGCTAGTCTTGGCTGACACTCATTAGAAACAGTTCAGACATTCCAAACTCTGCTCCTGCTGGAAGGCAGAGGAGATTTCTCCCAAGGCTGGGCCAAGATAGGCCACCTTGAGTACAGAGGAGCATCCTAGGGGCTTGGAACCAGAGGGTCTTTAAGGTCCTTTCCAACCCAAACCATTCTGTGATTCTCTCCTTCAGTATCCAAGTCCCAGTTACAGAAAGTCCCACGATAGCCCAGCTCTCCTGGAAGCAGCTCAAACCACCCAAAGATGCTCCTAAAATAGCAACTAAATTTCAAGATTTAAAATTTTTCACCTGTCCTTTCTGTAGGCTGTGGGAGTCTTTGAATTGTTTTAGAGATCCCTTAGTAAGGACAGAGTTCTGCAGCTTGGATAAAGTTTGTGGAAAGGTTTGTAGGGATTTGTTGGCTGCTGTGCTGGTTTGGTTTGGGGGGAGAGGGTGGAAGAGCAAGCAGGGGATTCATTGCTATCGTGATACAAATAATGAGAAGAGCTTGAGCAAATTTTCTGTTTTGCTTTGACTTTTTTCTTTCTTTCTTGATCTTGAACTTCTGAAACTGTCGTGTGTGTGTGTGTCCTGTTCAATACTGAATTCCTATCTCTCACACTTTCAGGTGGGCATTCTAGAAACAACAGTGGAAGCTCTGAGTCCAGTCTTCCCAACATAGCCAGGTCTTTGCTGCTGGTGGATCAGCTCATAGACCTGTAGCAGTGACACAGTAGCAGACGCAGTTTCTGTAACGTACCCAAACCTCCGGTTTCGTTGCCAGAAGAGTTTCCTTCCGTTGTGCTTCTTTGGGGCTTTGCTTTTTTTTTTTTTTTTTCCTTGTTTTGTTTTGTTTTCCTAATTAAAAGAAAAATCTGCCAGCAGGAGACAGTCACCCACCTCTCTCCCTGTCTTCCTGTGCCCTGGGGAAGATTCTGGCTCAGTTCTCCAGGCAGCCTGTTCTCTCTAAAGCTGGTAAAGCCCTGGGGGTTCCCTCTGCACTGTGCCACGGCCGTGTCCAGGGGAGCACCGTGGGGAGCCCTCCTGGCCCTGCTCAGGGAGCTGGGGCTGCTCTGTGACCCTGCCCCAGCCTCTCCTCCTTGGAGCAGGGCGTGAACAGCGCGTCCCAGTCTTTGCTTTGTGCTTTTGGGTGTGGTTTTGGTTCTGTTCCCTCTCCCCACGGCTGGGCAGGGGCCAGGTGGCAGTGGTAGGGACATCCCTGAGCTGCAGGACACGGGCTGGGAGAGCTGGGGGCTCTGAATTGCTTCAGAGCAGGAGGAAGCCCCGAGTTCCTCCGGAGCAGTCCGGCCGCGCTCTGGTGATGGTGCACATGAAGAGTTTTCCAGCTGCCCCCAGCTCATGGTTTGCTGTTTAACAATCCTGCTGGGAACAAACTGCACTTCCTGGGGGAGGGAAAACCAGAGAAAAGGAAAAAAAGAGAAAAGAAAAAAGAAAAAAACCAGATTGTTAAAGCTGCAGAAATGACCCTAAGTGAAACGTAACAAGGTTTTGAACCAAATCCATGTGAGTATGGCTGTGACTCGTGTTTCACTGACCGTTTTTTGGGTGAAAAGGGCGCTGTGGCAGCAGCAGATGTATTTTCTGTGACTTCTTTTCTGTGTTTGACTGGAAAAAAAGGAAATCCCCTCAACCTACTGTAAATTGTGTATGAAACAAATTGTCCTACGGTTGTTTGTCTATTTTTAATCCTGGTTTTAGTCAAGCATCTGGTATCTGTTCTGGGTTCTCCATTTTCTCTCGTAACTGCTATAGTGCCCCCCAGTTCAGTATGGAGCCATTGTTTCAGTAGACAAAGATTCCCGTGGGCCTTTCTCCACCCCAGTCTCTGTGAACACGCATGCACTTGGTTCAGGTGGTTTGAAATCAGTGCTGCTACAACTCGATGGGTTCTCCCTTTTCTTTCCCCCCTCACACGCTTGGTTTGTCGATAGCTGGATACGCTCAACTCGTTTTCCTTGGCTTACCATGAAGTCTGGAATTTCTATCTCGTATTTGAAAGCCCTCTCTGAGCAGAAGGACTTTTCCTCTGTAGTGGAATTCTCCCCAGCTTCCTGCTCCCTGTGTTTGTGTTTGTAGCTGTATTAGTAACAGTGCAGTTCCCACGTGCGAAAGTGCGAGCGACTGAATGTGTCTGTGCTGACCTCGCTGAGAAGGGAAGAACCCCAAGTTTGTGACTCCTCCTTTCCTCTCTCCATCTCCTCCCCGCCCCAACACTTAGTTTAACAAATTCTGTACATAGAACTCCCATCGGTTGTGTCTCCACATTACTCTTCTTTTAAAACCTACACTTATTAATAAAAGTATTGCTTAAGTGTGTTGTATCATTACATGTGTATACTGCACTTTCCAAGAGAAGCTTTACATGAGAACTATGGAAATGACCTTAGTAAAATTGTGGATAGAACTTTATTATTTTTTTGTTTTATATTCCTAAAGCACAGGCAAGCTGGACTGGAAAACATGAAGACGCTATAGATAGAAAGTTATTGTATAGTCAGATACTGAGATTATATGAAAAGAGAATGGATTTTAAAAAGTAACCATCTACTGTATATTAGAAACAAAGATTTCTGTGAATTAAAGTACTTTTAAAGAATGTTTAAGATTTTAAATCTAATGGCACTTGTTCAAGGGTTCTGGAAAAAATGACAAATGCACTGGGTTGTTAATAATGCTATTAAATAAGCAGATGTGAATGTTTATTTTATTGCTTTTTCAAGTAGCTGTTCATGGGTGTGGGTGGAAATATGATATTTTAGAGATGTCTGTTCTTAGACCTCCTTCATCAGAAAATATTCACCATGTGTTTGCAGAACGAATGGAGATGAGAGATGAGTGGAGACTGGGGATTCATTTTAAACTCTCCAGAAACTGTGAGTGTCCCACGGGCTCTGGGGTAGTGTTGGTGCTGCTCAGAACTGAGGAGTTTGTGTGGAAGCTGCTGCTCCGAGGGCACAAACTGAATTTCATCCCGTGTCCCATGGGACACGTTTGGTGCCCGGCATTCCCCCGAGGGCCTGAGAACGAGCCTGTTGTGGCTTGGCTGGAGCCAGGGGAGGTGTTCCTGCCCCCTCTGCAGGGCTGTGGGGTCGGGAGGTGTTCAGTGCCATCAGCAGCCCGTGCAGTCCCAGCAGGGCTGTTCTGCTCTGCCCAGGAGCAGTGCCCTCGTGGTGGGATGGCACAGGGGGCTGGAGCTGGCGGGGTGGCATTGACTGTTCTGGTGGATCTCCTGTCAGGGTACTGCGAACACAACCACAGCACATGGAGCAATTTCCCTCAAGTCAGGGTTGTGCTTTTGGGGCAGGAACAAACTCTGGGTTTGGGTGGCTCAAAGGCATAGCTGGAATTTTGGTGTTGGTTCTTGCTTACTCTGAGGGGCTCAGGTTGGGAAGGGCCCCTGCCTTTGGAAACCTCCGTGTTCATCTTTAACCAGATGAGCACAAGTTCAACCAGCCACCTTGTTTCTGACAGTGTCCACTGTGGTGGGAGCATCTGTCCCAAAACAGAAGGTGCAGCTTCCTGGGTTTGGACTGTCCAGATCTTCTCAGGATCCCTTGGGACTTCCTTGGCCAGGGCTTCAGGTGCTGTGCAACCTGCTGGGACAGTGAGTGGGAGAGTCTTGGCTTTGTGGCAGATCTGCATCCTCCTCCAGCCCACTCATCACAGGCCAGAGCAGCCTGAGCCAATCTGTGTGGAGCAGAATTATTTTTAGAGTGAGCGTCTTGTAAAGGAACGATGATGGTGTTCCTTGGCCTGAAAGCTCACAGGGTATTGCTTCCAGCAGCTGTGCAAAACTACCTTATTTAAAAATTGCAAAGAAATTTTGGATGTGATTCAGGCAGAGTTCAGTAAGTTTTGGGGTACCCGAGCAAACAGGAACTGTGGGGTGTGTGGGTCTCTGACTCCAGGAAGCGTCACTGGGCACCCAGGGTGCTGCAGCAGCAGCTCCGGTGGGGGCATGTGGAAGTTACTTTCTTTTCAGCCAAACTTTTGTACTTCAGGAACTCCCCTGGGAATCTGTTGGAGTTAGGGAGTAGCTGGCAAGGATGTGGGGGGATCATGGATGTGACAGGGAGTGCTCTGGTGAGTGATGCTTGATGGGCAGCTCAGTCACCAACAGCCGGGGGAGTTCCCTGATGTCTCAGTGCTGAGTGTGGGCACTGCACTCTGAGCTGCACCACTCCAGCAGGAAATGCAGGCTTGGGGGAAAACATGAAACAGAAGGGTTCCTTTGTAGTTATTTTTTTGTCCTGTGCTGTCCATTTCCACACGGGCAGAAGCTGAGCTCTGGCTCCGGATCTCCCTGTCCCTGGGGAGCGAGGAGGGGCTGCTGGCTGGGCTGGTTCTGGGGCCATCTCTGCTGTGGGGCCGGGCTGGTTCTGGGGCCATCTCTGCTGTGAGACTGCTGCTCCTGCCCGGCACAGGAGCGGGGCCACCCCATGGAGCTGCCCTTGTGTTCTTCTTAGAGGGTCCCTGACTGTACCTTGAGCAGGACTGGTGTAAGCACTGGCTGGGGCGCAGCACAGCTGAGGGGGAGCCGGAGGATGCTCTTGGTGTGCAGGGTTCAGACTGTTCATGAGCTGCTGGAATGTGGGGCGTGGGTTGGTGTGTTTAACTCCTGCCTGGTGCAGATGGCTGTACAAGTGTGCCAGAGCTGCAGCATTAAACTCCTTATCCCCTGGAGCTGCCTCCAGGTCTCCCACTGTGAGTGGCTTTGAGCAGAAACACTTAATTCTGCAAATTGTCCAGTGCCGCAGGCGTCGCTGACCTTTGGTGTTGTGCTGTGGTACCTCCTTGCTGGAAGTGCTGTGTGGGGGTAGTTCTGTATTGCTGTTTAATGAGATTGCTTCTAGGAATTGGAATAGTTTGCTTCTAGGAATTGGAATACAAGGAAAATCTCCACAGTGCAAGAATGAAGGAGTGATCAGTCTTTTGACCCCTTTAAAATTCCAAACTAGTAATTCTGCACACTGGTAACTGTGCTGATCTTTAGCTACCTGTTCCTGTATGTTGAGTCCTGCCTGACTTTGATGAAATCAGGAGAGTTTCCTGGTGAAAGAGTAGCTTTAGACTCCAGGGATTCCTCTGTCTCTCCTGACCTTTTTTTTGGGCTCTGCTCCAGAAGTGAGATCCTCACCATTGTGGTGACTGCTCTGCCTCCTGTAATAGGGAGTAAATATTTTCTACTTTTCCTCTTGGTTATTTCAGTACTCTGCCACTTCAGGGCACTGTTTTCCTTGGAAGCTGGGGAAACTCCAGGTGCCAGGGCTGTCACCTGCACAGTGCGTTCCTGGGGTACTGAGTGATAAGAGGGTTTTTTTAAGGTTCTCCCTCTTGAAAAAGAGCCCGAGTATAGTTTGGAATCTTTTTTAGTATGTATATCTGACCCTGGAATCAAATATTACACACTGGTATTGTCCAGGGGTAGGGAGAATCCTCATCTCCAAGCTCCAGCTCCTGTGAAGATTTCTGCTGTAAAGCTCATGGCTGTTGGCAGTGGGCATTCCTTAAACCTGAGCACTCACTGAAAACCTGAGGGATGCTTCCCCATGGAGTAACACCCAGATCTTGGGAGTCTGGAGGAGGAGGGGACAGACAGGAGCTGCCCAGTCTCAGGAGAGGCAGATGCTGGGAAATGCTCCCTCTGCAAAAGGGGCACCTCTGCAGGGGGGTTGTGGCCTTGGTTGTGTCAATCCAAGCAAATCACCTGCCCGGTTCTGTCAGGCCCCCCGTGAACAGGTCTGAGACCCCACAGAGATGGGCCAGGGCTCCAGACCAAAAGGCACTGCCTTAGTTCAGTGAGATTTGTCCTTCACCCTGCTGCTGTCACCAGCTCGTGGAGTGGCCCCTTTTCTGTAACAGAACAAACTGCATCCAGGCCTTTTCCAGGGAGCTGTCCCTCGAGTGCCTCAGCCTGGCTGGTCTCTGATCTCAGACCTGCCAAGCATCCATCAGCACTGGCAAACTGAAATTCCCTGTTGTCCTGTAAGGCAAGGACACCTCTGCAGTGTTGGTTCACAAGGCCCATAGTTCCAGCTGCTTATGGGAAGCGCTGGCCTTGTCTCGTCTCTTCCCTGACCTTCACACACAGGGGCTGGGTTTTGGTTTGATTGGGTATTTCAGTGTCAGTATAGCCCAAACCCTTCTTTAACATGATATCCACAGCTAGAGAGGAGATGTCTGAGTCCCACAGCCAGATGTTAACTAAGGTAAAATGCTGGTATGATGTTGTCTTCCTTGTTGTAATGATGCTGCTGTAGTTCCCTCTGGGACCAAGGAACGTGGCAAAGAAAAGCTGCTGAGCCCAGTTGCAGTGGGAAGGGTCTGAAAATGCCAGGTCTCTCTCATTCAGCGTTAGAGAAACATTCCCTGGCAGTGTAGGTGGTGCTCCTGCCTCGTCAGTGAGTCCCCAGACTCTCAGGTGCCATCACTGTGCCCGGTTTTGTTGTGTTCAGGTCATTGTGGCCCTTCCCTGGCGGTGTCACTCGGCAGCTCTGACTGAAAGCAGCTCCTGCTGAAGCATCACTTGGATTCTGTCTCCCAGAGTAACTCAGAGCTCCTGTACTGGCCTTGCAAGGGAGAGAACTGCTGCTGAGCATTTGGTGCCCTTCTCACGTGAACGGGCAGAGAGACCATTGGAAAAAGTAATTTTTCCCAGAGCAGGGCATTCTGCTTCTTGTGCAGCGTCCCCATGTTCAGAGCTGCATGCTGCCAAGCAGATGGGTTTACATCGTGTCCTCCCCCTCTTACTCTGACCCAAATGTCATGGCTTGTGTGGGCACAGGCACCTGCTAAAGCACGCCAAAGTTAGAAAGAAAATTGCACCCAAATGTGCTGTTCTTGTGCAGAGCGGGCCCTTGGTCTGCATGACCATGCTCTCCGTGGTGAATGCCTTTTTCCCGTGGTTCAGTGTGGACTGGGGGATCCGGAGGCGTTTGCATGATGTGGCAGCTGGTCTTGCTCCGGTTCAGCCTGTGTCTCAGAATGTCACAGTGACCCCTGGCCAGTGTGGGACCAGCCCCCTGCGAGGGAGCTCCGCCGGAGCTCTGCTGCTCCTGGAATCCCAGAGTGGCACCTGAGGGGAAACTGGTGTGGACAACACCGGCTGCAGGAGAGAGAGAGGGGATTTTTGTAGAGTAACTGCTCAAATGTTCGCATGTCTGCACTGTCTTTATTTAGCAGTGTGATGTACCCAGGTGAAGAGTTCCCAATAAATATTGGTTTTGATGCCTAACGAACGACTGCTGTGTCTTTACTTGTGAGCAGTGGCGGAGAAGGGGATAATTTGTGTACCCATGGGCGTGATGTAGAAGCAGTGCCTGAGGGTTGTGATGGGTGTGTAAATGTGAACAATTAACCCGGGCAGAGTTTTCCCCGGGCGAGGTTCTGTTGCTGCGGGGTGTGTTGGTTGGTGCCTTGCTGGCCCTGGGTACCAGCCAGCCTCCTCACCCTCCTCATTCTTCCTGCAATTCCTGCTGTTTAGTTTTCATGTGATTTTTTCCTATCCTCTTGCTAACGAGTCCACTTCTAACCTGCCAGTAGTTCTGTGAAGGTAAGAGATCTTCTGTTTTGTCTGTGTGAGTTTAAGGCAAACCCAGGCTCCTGGTGGGCTCTTGGAGCTGGAGAAGGGCAGGACAGCCTCTCCCTGCACTGCCTTGTTATGCTAATGCAGAAGCAAGCCAGGTCATTGTAGCTGTGATCCTTGCTTTGAAGTCATGGTATGGAGCGTTTAAAAAACATTTGTCTGGCAGTGGTTAAAAAGAAGAGCTGCTACTAAAGCAGCTGCTACTTAGGATTCGCTAAAAGCTGTAGGCTGACCTTCAGTCTTTGAAATGGGCCTGTTATTTTAGCAGGTTTTGGGGCATCCCCACGTATTTCACGAGCCCGAGTGCAGTTCCACGTATCTGTGGGCTGGCCCACAGGAAGAGAGGCTACGGCGAGCAATAGATGTGCTTGGAGAGCAGCAGTGCAGGATGGAATGACAGAACTTGCCTGCCTGCTGGAGCTTCCCTCGGGCAGCAGCGTTGGGAAGGGAAACACTCTGTGATGGTGGCTGTCGTCATGGGTGGGTGGGAGAGAGAGAGAGAGACCTCGTGGGATGGTGCCGAGGGTGCTGCGTGTGCCCATGCGTGTGTCAGACATCTCCCATCCTCTGAGCAGTGGTACTCGTGGTGTCCCTGGGCCGTGTCGCAAACACTTTCCCTGGCATTTTATTTGCATTGATTTGCCCTCCCTCTCCTGCCCATTCTCCATGCATGGTGGTGGTTTCCATCTGAGCAGCGTGACGTTCTTGTGTAATGTACCTTTCACTGTGAGTGCTGACCAGGGAGGTGGAGGTGGTTCAGTAACACTCTTCTGTTGTGTTTGTAGGTCTGCAGAGGGATCCCGGCCGGTTCCCAGCTGTAGCTCTTGAGCTCTGTAAAGGAGATTCTGGCAGCGATGGACTCACTTTGTACAAGGGTCAGCCTGAGATGCTGGAGGTGAAAGTGCAGCACAACTCAGAGTCAGAGTTCTTGGCCAGAGATGGTCCTTCAAGCAACAGCTCCTTTTACAGCAGCGAGGGAGAGGGGACAGACCATGAGGGAGATATTCTGGATTGCAGCGGGTCCAGGCCTTTACTGATGGATTCGGAAGAGGAGGACGAGACGTACAGGTTGTGCCCAGGGTTCCTGCAGCCTGTGCCCAGGGAGAGGCACGAGGCCTCCAAAGATCCCCACTCCCAGGCCAGAGCAGGGGAGACGCCGTTCCCGGCGTTCCAGTCGCACACCGGGGAGGTTTTTAACGAGCCGGATGTGTTTGCCACGGCTCCTTTCCGGAGCTCCAGGAAGATGCCCGATGAAGTGGATGTCTTTACCAAAGCTCCTTTTATCTGCAAGGGCAACGCGGCTCTACGACATCCAGAGGAAGCAGATGTATTTCTGAGAGCCCCTTTCACTAAGAAGAAGAGCATGGAAGAGTTGACTTCTCATAAGGAGCCGTTCCCACCACCCGTTTTCCTTAGCCAAGGAGGCGATGGCCGAGCTCAGCCGATGTTCCCGTGCCTGGATTCAGCAGCACATGGGCCCATGGCCTCGGTGAGAGCTCCGTATCCTTCTGCTGGGTTTGCTCAGCCAGGCAGTCTCCATCCCTGCTCCGCCAGAGCCGTGGAGGCCCAGGAGAGCGTCCCTGCTAAAGCGGTGCTGCCGGAGCAGGGCGACGCGGCCGGCAAGAGGAGCCACGGCCACGCGCTGCCGCCGGCCGCCGCGCTGGGCTCCGTGGCCAGCCAGCCTTTCCGTCCGCAATCCCTGTCCAAGTATTCCCGGCACTACGGTCCCGAAGATGGGCCGGGCCTCGAAGCCAAGCCCATAGCTGCTTACAAAGTGGTGTCTCAGACCAACAGACAGGCCATAGCGGGGTCTGTCTCTGTTGTCCCGCTGTCCTCCAGGACTACGGAGCTGCCCGGCGCGGATCCCTTCGCCTCGGCGCCCTTCCCTTCCAAAGCAGCAAAGCAGAAGCCTTGATGTGCCGGGAGCTGGGGGCTGTGCTGCCCGCAGGACCACCTCGTGCAGGACCTCGAACCTCTTAGCTGAACTGAATGACATAGCAATATATATATATATATAAAAAATAATTATTATTTTTGGTCAGAACTCTATTTGCAGTGATACGTAGTTGAACCATTTAAGTTATGTTTGTCCGAATGCCTGGCTCTCAGGATCCTCGTATCCTTTCCAGTTGGGTCTCACCTTCCTCCTCTCACTGTCTTCCCTCCATTCATTTTTTTTTTAGATGCTTTTCTCAAAGCAGTAGTATTCCGTATTTTCTGGTCCTGGGTGGAGAAATGCACTACGAGATGAATTAAAAGGTTTATTACTTACAGAGCGAGTCAAGCAGGACTTGCTAATGCTCTGGAAAGGACATGATTTCACAGGTGAAAGGGTTATTGTGACTTTTGCTCTCAGCGACATTCCTGCTGCTCGGCAGCAGCGGCAGCCACGGCTCCAGGTGTGCTGGTGGGTGATGTGCCCACGGAGCCAGAGGCGTGCCGTGATGTCTGGTGCCAGGCTGGGCAGTGCTGGTGGGAGCAGAGCCGTGGCAGCAGCACGGCTCTGCGCCCCCAGGACTGGAACACGTGGCAGTGCTGCTGCCCCGGGGCTGGGGCCGGAGGCAGGGAAGGGCTCGCAGTGCCTTCATGCTGTGAATGCCAGCGAAGCAATCAGGCTGTTACTGTTGCTGGAAAATCAAAGGATCGTGCAAACAATCAGGCAGAGCTTTCACTGTTGCACGTGTATTTCCTGTCTGGTCTATGCCAAAGTCTAGGACTGGAAATCTGCTTATGGTAAAGGAGAGACGTGTATTTTCAGTATTAAAAGTAGACCTTATGGATGATGTAAACAGCTCCATAACTGTCCTGATGTACCTCATGTGGTGTGACTCAGCAGAGGCCCAGCCCTGTCAGACTGGTTTATACTGGCAGACGGCTTGACTCAAAGTGAATTCTGCCTATTGCTCTCCTGTTGGTTAAGGATGAACCTAAACAAAATCCATTTGCTGTCCTTCTGAAGTGTTACGTTTTCTATCCTGTTCCCAAAGAGCAGGACTGTGACGACTGAGGCACGGACTCAGCCCGGCACAGAAACTGAGACATTTATTAGAAAGGGCGAACTCTTTTTATACCCTTCTACAGGACACAGTATTTCCTCAGATGGTAACTCTCACTGAGTGACCTATCACACATTGCCACTTTTATAAGACCAAATCAGCAAGTCAAAGGGACTTGGTGACAATTCTGGTGCAGAAATCCTTGGGTCTGATGGCATATTCCTGGCCAGCCAGGGCCAGAGCTTGGCCAGAGCTTAGGCCTTGACTGGGAGGCTTTCCCTAAATACCTTACAAACAAACTTTTATTAATAATCAATGGTAACATGAACAACCTACAATCAACCAAAGGATGTAAATAACATCAGATAATTATCTTACAGCTAAATCCCTTTATAAAAACTCCATGTATTAAAGTTATGGTATAAAGGACATAATCAGAATCACCAATCATACCAACTGTTTCTTGTGTAAAAATCTTTAAAGTTAGGGCCTGAACCCCACAAACCAGTCACTAAACAAACTCCATTCATCTTATTTCTTCAGTTTCCCAAGCTGATGATGAAGCTGCAGTAACCAAGGCTGGTCAGACCACCCTTGCAGGTACCCACCGTGGACTGGAATCTGTGGAAACACAAGCATATCCTCACCGCCAGGTTATTAACGGAAAGAGGCCTTCCCATTTTCCACTTTCAAGATTCTTAACAAATACTTGAGCTTTTTCTGAGTGAGTCTGTGATCCACTAAAATGGCGTTGGGCTGGGGTTAGGTCATTCTGAACGCAATTCAAAACATTACGTACATATAAGGCTTTTTGCAGTCTTTCGTGAGGGGTATAGCCCATCCCTGCACTCCCCCTTTTTTGTTTTAACAACATGGGCTTGAGAGTACTATGGGCCTGTTCAGTTGCAAGGAGTTTCTCTCCTCTGCCCTTCCCCAATTTCTTCCTCATCCGTTTACTGTCAGGACTCTTCCTCCTCCTCCTCCTCCTCCTCATCCTTTGCATTGGCCTCAGATTTATCTGAGGATTCATGGAGCAGCACATACTCCCTGCTGCTGAACCCAGACTTGAGCACGTCCTTGTCCTTCAGCTCGCAGTGGGGCCGGGGCCCGATGCGCTGGTTGTTGGGGAAGGTGCCGCTCCCCGAGCCCAGGTCGGTGATGTGGGGCCGCAGCGTGCGGCCCGCGGTGCGGTCAGCGCGGGTGCGCCGCACCAGGCGGTACTGGCGGCCGCCGTGCTGCTGGGAGCAGGAGGGGTGCTGGACGGGGATGTCGGCGATGCGGCGCTGCCGGCCCAGCAGGTACGCGCTCTGCCTGTGGATGGGCAGGCCCTGGTCGTTCCTGAAGGGGTCCAGGCGCCAGCGCGTCCTGGCGATGCGCGCCTCGGGGGGCTCGCTGTACCTGATCACCACCCCCCGGAACGTGTTGGTGTCCTCCAGCAGCGCCCCGGACAGCTCGAAGCTTGGCTTCTCCTTGTTCGCAGCGGGTTTGTCTTTGGGTTTGCTCTTGGACTGCCGGATCTCCGGAGTCTGGTGGCTGCTGCCCTGGGTGCCCTGCCGGTGCTCTCGCCGCCTCTCATTGTAGAAGTCTCTCTCTGCCTGCTGCTCCAGCAGGCTCTGCACGTCCCGCTCATGGCCGCGAGCTCCCGGCCTGTCACCGGGGTTCTTCTTTCTGTCCGAGCGGTCCCTGTGCCTGTCCCGGTCACCGCTCCTGCACCGCCGGTGCTCCTGCTCCTACGGTGTCTCCGCTCCCGCTCCTCGTTCCCCCTGCGGCAGCGCTCATCCCGCTCCTGCTTCGCCCTCCCGGCGCTGGGCTGCGGGCTGCGGCTGCGGCTCCTCGCCCGGCGCCGCTCCCGGCCGGCCCCGCTCCATCTCCTGCTCTCCGTGTCACCGGAACTCCGCGAAAAGCAAAAACCATCCAACAGCATTTTTAGTGTTAAAGAATCAAGGCCTTACTTCGTTTCTGGCCAGGATGTGCAACAGAAATCGTTTCATCCACACATAGCCCGAGTGTGCAGAGAAAATCATTCTATGACACATGAGTTTTATTAGATTTCGCACGTATTTTATAAAGTCAAAACCCCGTAGAAACTCATTGGTTCGATGTTCATCGGTTCCAGGTTACGTAGTTCTTAGCATTTGGTTTCCTATTGGTTACAGATCTCCTTGCTTCCGGTGTTAATTAGGTCCTCATTCTCATCTCTCCTTTCCCAGGCCGGGTGTGTCCGGCCATGCCGGGGGTGTTGTTTGGAGTCGATGTTCCGTCAATGGCTATTGACGGTCAGTATCTTTTGTGTATCTTCTGTGTTAGTCCCAGTCTGCTGAGACGTTAAACTCATCAGGCCTCACCTGGTGGAACAATGAAAGAAACCCCCGCTGCTCTGCGTTCCTTTTCCCTTCCCTTAATTCAGTCCCCCTCCAAAATACCTCCATTTGCAAGAGACGAGCCGAGTGTTCTTCTGGCTGTGGGGATTGCCTGGAAGGGAGAGGGAAAAGCTTGGACTGAGGTCTTAGAGCCTTGGGGTGGGGAGGGAAAATACTGGAATGCGGGGAGGCCACGTTGGCTCCCACAAGTTGCTGGTGAATAGTGCCCAGCCGAGCCCAGGTCGGGGGAGCTCGTGGAGCTGGGACCCTCCTGCCCTGCGCGGCTGCACTCGCAGTTAATAAATATTGGTGCATAGTGGTGGTTGTGGGGCTTTCTGTCCTCCATCGCCGCCTCTTGAAAACAGAAGTACTGTAAAGAGGTTTCTGGGTTTCCCTTGGGGTGTTTCTTCAGCAAAGCTGACGCTGTTGTTATGTTTTGTTGTTTAGTTTTCTGTTTAAATACACACCCGAAAGGTGGTTTTGTTTTAAATAGATGTTCCCCCAAGTCAGTTGTTGCTGGATGGGATCAGTGAGAGACACAGAGCATGACTGTGACAGCGAACTGTGAATTCAAGGAGAGTGGGCGTGAGGGCCCAGACTTGTTCCAACGCCAGCCCGTGTCACAGCTACACTGAGCCAGCAGCTGCACTTGAGCTCTTGAATTCGCTCAGAAGCTGCTGGAAGGGAGGTCAGGCCTTGGTGCTGTGGGACGAGCCTGGGGAACAGGGGGATGCTTTGCTGGAGTGAGCAGGTACCTTGTGTGAACCTTGTGGGTTCAAGGTTTTACCTCTGCTCACTGGATCCAGGTTCTCCTTCCTTCTCTTCATTTTTACTTGAAAAATTGCTTCTGACTAATTCTGTGAAGCTCCTGTCAGTGCCACGTGCAGGTCCCCCAGAGCTGATGCTGGAGGAGCAGCAGCCTGTCCCTTCAAGCTCGCAGGAAGGGAAGGTGCACTGAGGTGTGCAGGCTGGACTCCAGCCCTGCTCGGCTTAGGTGAGGCTGAATTTCCAGCTGGCATTTTGGCAGCTTTTCTGTCCTTCAGGCACTTTACACGAAGAGCAGGCTAACTGTGCCCCAGAGCTCGCGATCCTGCCAGACACATCCAGTGCTTAAACGGTTTTAAATCTCTTCTGGGGGTGGAGGCAGCTCCTTTGTATCTCTGCTTCTGACTCATTAAGTAATGGGACTTCTGGTTATGGTCAGGAAACTCAATTTCAGTGCCTGTTACTTTGATACCCTTCTCATTTCCAGCCTGTGTTCCTCCTAATCCTGCACTACCACTGCTGCAGCCTCAGCGTGATGAGTTGTAAGTGGAAATTTCATTTCCATGGTCTCTGAAGCTTACTGTTTTAATGAATGGGGAAGAATCATGCTAATTATTTGCCACACAATCAGTGATCTTAATGAAGTAAGACTTACACAGACTCAGTGGGGTGTTTTGAAATCAGTTTTCTGAAAAGAACCACTGGTTTCATGTCTTTTGTAATGCTGTAGTAAATGGTGTTCACTGCCCTGGGTCCTTGGGCCAGAGCATTATCACGTCCCTGGGACAATCCCGGATTCCTGCTGGGAGAGGGACTGGCTCTTGGTTCTCACCCACTGAATGCACTAAAGTCTCTATTCAAAGTGATTAATCAGAGTTTCTGCGTGAGTAAAACAAGCAGTTGGCTCTGTGCTCACTGCCCTGACGCTGGGCCGGCGCTGGGGGGGACTGTTCTCCCCAGCTGCTGCAGGACTTCGGGGGCTGTCCCCGTGTCCCCTCTCCTGTCAGCACCAGTCACAGCCCGTCAGGTTTACACCGCAGCCTCCCGAAGCCAGCGCGCACTCAGGCTGTGATGCACGTGGAGCACGGAGGTGACACCGAGCTCGTGACCCCGACCCTGTGAACGCTGGCGACAAGGCCTGAAGCCAGCAAAACCTGGCCAGAGCTGCTTAATTGCTGAACTCAATCACTCCAAAGTGGTAATCGGTTACTTTAACTCAGCTTCCACCAAAGACTCTTGTGTTGGGGAGTTGAATTTTTGTGGGTTTTTGTTTCTTTCCTCACGGTGTTAAATCAATGCCTTCGAGCACACTGACAGACCCCAAAGCATTTTTACAGTAGTATGATGACAGTGAAATCCTGTTCCAGTTCTGAAACACATTCCTGAAACCTGATCACCTGCATTAGCGTTTCTAGAAATAACCCACAGCCTGTAGTTTCTGTTGTAGGTGGGTAAGTACCCTCACACACACACACACCTAGAAATACTCCCTGTGAAGTTAGAGGGATAGTGTTGATCCAGTGTTCCTGATCCCTCCAAAGGGATGGGGCGGGAGGGCAGGGGGCTCGCTCTGGTGTGGGATGCAGCAGGTAGAGCATCCCACACACCAAGTCTGGCCGTGGGAGAAACTCCTTTGTGTCCACTGGGAGCGTCCGTGGTCCCCCAGTGACACACAGGGACACACAGTGACTTGTGCTCCCCCTGTCCCCCCTGGCACCTCTGCCTGGCAGATCCCTGGGCTCAAGTTTTGCACTCCGGTTGGGCTCATCTGTTCCTGGTAATCATGAAGAAATGTTCCACTTGTAAACTTATGTACATTTTATTAAAACTGTATCTGATGACAACCACCGTCTCCATTGTGCCTTCCTTCTCCCCTCCCCATGGAAAATGTTTTTGCTGGATACCGGGAGTCTGGGTTTTAATGAGTTCTTCCTACCTAAGTGCTGAACTGGGTCTGGCCCTGGTGTTTTATCTGGCAGCTGTAAAGTCAAGCTGATCTTGCTGCTTTAAGCAGAGGATATTTCAGTTTCTATTCCAGAGAGAATCCTGCCCACCCAGGGCAGTGCTGCAGCTGCAGGCAGCACAGAGCCCTGAGCCCTCCCTGCAAAGCTGCTGCTCCTCAGGGCTGGAGCATCGGGACATCTGGGGCATGGGGGCATGTGGAGCCTCACTGCTGATTAAACGTGTTTTTCGGTATCATTCAGCTGCCAGGACTCTGTCGGTGCAAAATATTATTTTGGCTTTGCTGCGCTTCTTAACTGAATTTCTGTCTTGGTGTAAATGTCCATTGAGAGAGACTTCGTGCTTGTGGCTCTGCACAACTCCCTGGCAGGAGGGGGCAGCCGGGGGGTCGGGCTCTGCTCCCGGGGAACAGGGACAGGAGGAGAGGGAACGGCCTCAGCCTGGGCCAGGGGAGGGGCAGGTTGGATATGGGGAAAATTCCTTCCTGGAAATTGGGAAAATTCCTTCCTGGAAAGGGCTGCCCAGCCCTGGCACAGCTGCGCAGGGCAGTGCTGGATGGCAGTCGCCATCCCTGGGGGCATTTAACAGCCGTGTGGATGTGGCACTCGGGTCAGCGGCGGCCCTGGCGGTGCCGGGAGCGGCTGGGTCCAGTGGCCCCGGTGGCCTCGTTTCCCCCGGTGGCCCCGGTGGCCCCGAGCCCGTTCCGTCCCCGTTCCGTCCCCGTTCCGTCCCCTTCGCCTCCGCCATGGCCGCTGTCCCCCTCAGGCGCCGCCNTGACCGCGGGGCCTGCGGCTCCCGCTGCCCCGGCACGGCTTTCTCCCGGAGGGAGCTCGCCTTATTCCCGGAGGGGGCCCCTCTCGCCCCTTCCCCGCGCGACCGAAAGGGGGCCGTGTCGCAGTTAGCGGCACCGCGACCTCCAGGGCCGCCCCGGGTGCTCCTTGCTCTTCCCCTTCCTTTCTCCACCGCGGACGGGGGTGACGCTTCTTCCTGGCGGGCAGCGAGAGGCTGTTTCTCCTCGTCAATCCCTTTCCAGCCGCGAGCTTGTAGTTCCCCCTGACACGGAGCTCCTGAGGAGTGCTCAGCCCTGCACAACCGGGGAGAGACGTGAGGGGTAATTCCCCACCCACTCGCCTCAGGACCCTGCACCGAGGGGTAATTCCCCTCACACCCGGCTAAGGACCCTGCACCGAGGGGTAATTCCCCTCACACTCACTCAGGACAGTGCAGCTGGGAGTAATTCCCCTCACACGTGCTCAGGATCCTGCAGTGAGGGGTAGTTCTGCACTCTCAGGTGTGCACAGGATGAGGCAATGAGGAGCTGTTACACCCCCCACTCCTGTATCTTCAGTGCCATGAAAGAAGAGGAAATTCCTCCCCCGCAATTTGCTCAAGCAATAACGGGGAGTTCAGAGGACCCTGTAGCGCTGGGCACACCCGCACTGTAAAGTGGGATATAATCATTATTAGCCAAAGCTAAAGGGAGAAAACTTCCGGGGGACCTTCCTTAAACATCCTGTTGTGGTTTCTACCTGCTCCCAAACCCACAAAAGTAAGCAGATAACGATTTAGGCCTTTTCTGTGTTCATGTGTCCTGCACTCATGGCAGAGAGTTGATTTCCTGAGACAGAGCTTCTCTCCTGTTCCGTGCTTGAGGCTTGTGGGCCTCTGTGCAGTGCTTGTGTTCTGGTTTATGAAGCCCAGAGAGAACCAGCCTCTTACAGAACAGCCCCTACAGATGGTATTTACTGAGTTTATCAGTTTTCCCCCCATATAGCTGGTAAGGAGGAGAGGAATCAGATAATAATTGATCCTTAGTATGTAATAATTCATCTGTGACATGGTTTAGTTTTTATTTTCTGATGTTCACTTTGCTTTGAAATACCCGGGTGCTGTTGGCTGTGCATACAGCTACAGAAATCAGGTATTCGCAGCTGTGAAGCTGAAGCCTGTTACTCCATCACTCTGTCTTGCTTTTCCTTTTAGTGTTTTTTTTCTTTTTTCCCCACTCCTCTCCCCCTTTACCTTTGTCTAAGCCAATGACACCACCCCAGGTGTNTCCCCTCACACCCGGCTAAGGACCCTGCACCGAGGGGTAATTCCCCTCACACTCACTCAGGACAGTGCAGCTGGGAGTAATTCCCCTCACACGTGCTCAGGATCCTGCAGTGAGGGGTAATTCTGCACTCCCAGGTGTGCACAGGATGAGGCAATGAGGAGCTGTTACACCCCCCACTCCTGTATCTTCAGTGCCATGAAAGAAGAGGAAATTCCTCCCCCGCAATTTGCTCAAGCAATAACGGGGAGTTCAGAGGACCCTGTAGCGCTGGGCACACCCGCACTGTAAAGTGGGATATAATCATTATTAGCCAAAGCTAAAGGGAGAAAACTTCCGGGGGACCTTCCTTAAACATCCTGTTGTGGTTTCTACCTGCTCCCAAACCCACAAAAGTAAGCAGATAACGATTTAGGCCTTTTCTGTGTTCATGTGTCCTGCACTCACGGCAGAGAGTTGATTTCCTGAGACAGAGCTTCTCTCCTGTTCCGTGCTTGAGGCTTGTGGGCCTCTGTGCAGTGCTTGTGTTCTGGTTTATGAAGCCCAGAGAGAACCAGCCTCTTACAGAACAGCCCCTACAGATGGTATTTACTGAGTTTATCAGTTTTCCCCCCATATAGCTGGTAAGGAGGAGAGGAATCAGATAATAATTGATCCTTAGTATGTAATAATTCATCTGTGACATGGTTTAGTTTTTATTTTCTGATGTTCACTTTGCTTTGAAATACCCGGGTGCTGTTGGCTGTGCATACAGCTACAGAAATCAGGTATTCGCAGCTGTGAAGCTGAAGCCTGTTACTCCATCACTCTGTCTTGCTTTTCCTTTTAGTGTTTTTTTTCTTTTTTCCCCACTCCTCTCCCCCTTTACCTTTGTCTAAGCCAATGACACCACCCCAGGTGTGTCTTGCGGGCTGCTAAAAGCATCTGCAATACTCCTTCTCTGGGACAGTGCAAATGTGGAGTTTGGAAATTGTTAGTAAAGTTATTTTTCTCTAGGTTGTGTCATACGCTGTTAAAAGATCATAACCTGACAACTCGCCAGCCCTTCCACCAGCTTCTGCAAAAGAAACCATCTCTTCCGTCTGCAGTGTGGCATCGTGCAGGTAAATACCAGTTAAAAATTAACAGATGAGCATGTTGTGGGTTTTTATGTCCCGTGGTTATGCTGAAAGTTTGCTGTTCCTTCTGAGGATGATGCTTTTTAGTAGATAAAAGTTAGCGAAAGAAGCTAAGGCAAGGTTCCTTTTATCCTGCTGTCTCCTGTGAGATGATGGGCCCGTGTTCAGCAGTGTTCCTGTGGCTCTGGAGCCTCTCGGGTTGTGTTTTTAAAGCCTCGTGGCTGCCCAGGCTGCAGATCTCTGGAGCAGAGGGATCACACTGGGCTTGCTGAGTAATCAGGACTTGACTTTCATCTAAGCTCCTTAGGTTTGATTATATTACTTCTCTTCTTTGTTTTTGTCTTTCCAGCAAGAGGCATGTTTATTCAAACTCAAGACACACCAAATCCAAATAGCTTGAAGTTTATTCCAGGAAGGGAAGTGCTGGAGTCGACGACTATGGAGTTTTCCACACCAGCTGCAGCCTATTGCTCACCTTTAGCGAGGTATTATTAAACACCTCATCACTGGCCTGGGGGCTTGGGCTGGGCTCTGTGTCTACAGCTGATGTTTCTAAGCACAAGTTGGGATCGTTCTGCTCCTCCTCAGGAGCAGCTTGCTTGGATTTCAGATTTTGTGCTGGGCAGGTTGTTGCTGCAGCTGTTTGTCGGTGCTCCCCACAGCTCTGGCATGGCAGCGGGCACCATGGTCTGGTTCATGCAGTTGGGTTGAGAGGGGTTACAAATCAGTATTTCTGAGCAGTTGCTGCGTCATCAGTGAGAGCTCTGGCCCTGATTTCTCAAATTCATTCCCCTCAGAACACTCTGCATTCAAGTAATTACTTGGAAATCATGTAGCTTCATAATTGGGAAACAGTCAGTGAAGAGCCCCCAGATAGGGTGAAATAAACGCAGTAGCTTGCTTTGGCTGGTGTTGGCACTACCCTGAACTTCAGAGCCAGTGGATTTTTCCTTCACTGAAGATTTATGCTTCACTCTAAGAAACCACTGTTTTGGACTGGATCTGTAACAGCTCTTGGGAGTGCAGCTTTCAGTAACCAAAATGCACAGTCTGGAGTAAGAATCAGTTCTTGGCGTGGAAGGGGCTTGGAGCACCATCACGAGTCTCTGGGAATGTTTGGCGGCACCCATTTCGCACGGGTGTCGTTGCTTTCACATCAGTCTCTGAAAACGAACTCTGGGTGTTCAGTGGGTGGAAGGGCTTTGGGCTGGGGGTGAGACCCAGAAATGCTGCAGGGTTACCCCTGGAGATGCCAGGCCGAGGCAGCTTCGTGTACCTTGGCAGAATTCCGTGCAAAAGCAGAAGCTGTTGGCCGTGGCATTCCCTCCAGGAGCTGGGGGCTTATCAAACACGCAGCTCTGATGTTCCCAGAGGTCTCTTGCAGGGCTGTTGGAGAGCAGACAGGATCTTTGCAGGCAGAGCTCTGTGACTTGCAGTAATAAATCCAGTGTGAAAGGTTTCTGAGGACATCGCAACGTGTTAGCAGAGTGCTGAAGCTCATTGTGTGGGATCTCATTGTGCCAAGGTGCATCAGGTTGCAGAGTGGAATCGACTGTCAGAAAGTGGCTTTTTGTTGTCATCTATCTGCAAATAGACATTTTCATCCAAGATGATGTATGTGCTGCAGTGTGTGCAGTGCACACCAGCTTGGTTGTATGTATTGTGCAGGATCATGGGAAACACTGCCTGCTCTGTGTGTCATTAAACCCAGGTTATGGTTTTTGTAAATGGCATGACTGTTTGTTTTAGACGGGAATATAATTCCCTTTTAAATGTAATTTGGAATAAATTTTTCCAGAGAATTAACAAAAGCTCCCTGGAGGAGAGGGAGGGAAGAGAATTATTTAATTATTTCAGATGGTTTGGTGCACTTGCATAATTCCATGGTTTAAGTAACTTCAAAATCCAATTGATTTAGTGATGTAAACGCTCAGTGCACGTACAGCTGCTTCATGTGTAGAAATTCTTTCAGTTGGGTATTGTGAAATCACTTTTATCATTTTCCATTACACATCCTTTTGTGCTAAGATTTCTGATTCCTTCATTCATTGCATTTTTGATGTTTTCCAGTCTTTCAAGAGAATAGCATTTTTCCCTCCGTTATTACAAAGAATGCTCTCACAGCCTTACGCTGTATTTACCTCCAAGTGCATCATCGTTTCAATTATTTATTTTTCTGTAGATGAAATTGTTGGGTTAACCATATTGTTAATTGTTAAAATTAAAACTCAGTTTGTCATATTGGGTGCATTTTTGCCCTTTTTTTGTTTTTTTTCCTTGTTTCCTTAACAGACAGTTATTCCGGGTTGAAGGAGTTAAAAGTGTTTTCTTTGGGCCAGACTTCATCACGATCACCAAGGTAAGCAGAGCAGAGATGGAGCTGTGCTCAAAGATGAGCTGTGTGGAAATGGCCACAGAGCAGATCCAGCCAGGCTCTCAGACAGGCACGGTGGAAGTTCCAGAGAAGTGTCTACAAGTGCCTAAAGGGAGCTGCCTTTAACATAAAAGAAAATAAATAACTGCAGTGTGTGGCTGAGCACTGGAGTAGGCGTCCCAGGGGAGCTGTGGATTCTTTGATCTTGGAAATGCTCAGCACTGGACTGGCTGAGGCCCTGGGCAGGTGGTCAGCTGGGAAGATGGGGCTGGACGGAGCAGGAGTGGGGCTGTGTGAGCTGTGGGCTCTTCCCAGAGTCACTGTAGGACCAGGATGGGCTGTGTTTGCCCAAGGTGTGGGGCCCGTGGCACCAGCGATAAGGGGTTACGTGAGACCTGGGCAGGAAGAGTGCAGGGCAGTTCAGGGAATGATAAATTGGTAAATTGACAACCTTGAGTCTCTGAAACAATTGGTAAAAATATCTGTCAAATAATAATGTATTTTGGGGACTTTCCCACCTTTCTAGCTAATATTTTAAAAGCACTTGCTTGGCTTGCAAACAAGGAGACCCTTCTTTTGACTGTCACAAATTGAGTCTGACTAAATGTCTTTGGCAAAACTGGATTTGACAGAACCACACAGTCCAGTCTGTGCATCAAATGCGAGAGTCCGTGATGGCATTTTCACGTAAGAATCTCTGTGTAACGTAGCAGCAGCAGGCAGGTACTCTTTTTCATTCTTTTTTTTTCTCCCTTCTGATTCTCGCAGGAGAGTGAAGACCTGGATTGGAACTTACTGAAACCAGATATTTATGCAGCTATAATGGATTTCTTTGCCTCTGGCTTACCTGTAGTTACTGACGAGGCACCTAGGACAGATACAGGTAAATCAAATCTTCAGAGAGAGGCCAAGGTCTGCGTTTGGGTTTAGCTTTTGTGGCATTCAGAAGAGCCTCCACTTCTCCCTCAGAAAAGCATGCAGGAGAATTTAAATTTGAAACCTCTTAAGATGAGCGCAGGCAGGAATTTGCAGCCTGGAATTCTCTCAGTGTTCTGACTTGCACATTTTTCTTTTCCCAAGCTGCTTCAGAAGAAGATGATGAAGTTGTACTGATGATTAAGGAACTGCTGGATACAAGAATCAGGTGAACAGGGAACTGCTGGATGAGTGAGTTAGTCTTGGGGTTTGGGTTTATTTAGGTAACAGTGTGTTTTCCTTTGGGAATGTGATTTCATGGTTCAGCAGCTGATGTGGAGGGGTTCAAGTGCAGAACTGGCCAGAGTTGGGAATGCTGTTCAGTTGAAAACTGTCTCTGGTTTTGCTGTTGAAGCTCCCGTGCTGAGCAGAGTCCTCTTTGCTGAGTGACTTCAGAGCAGGGCTCGCCCTCCACAGCGCCTTGGACAGGTCCGTGGCTTTAACCTGGCTCTGTAAGGAGTGGAAACAGCACAGGCCTTGCTTTTACAGGCACTTTTCTCTCTCTCTGTATTCATGCCTGTCGTAATTGTTCTTGTCCTTCCCTTCCAAGTATTCCAAAGTAGTTTATACTCCAAAGGAAAATTTCCTAGTGGAAAATCCTCGCCTTCAACGGATTTTGGCCTTGCATTCTGTTGTGATTTTATTGGTGCTTTAACACAGCTTGAATTTAGGAACTGGTGGTAACTAATGAACTCTCAGGAGTGGCTGTGGATCGTGTTGTTTACCTGAAGAGTATTTCTGTGCTCATTAATTGCCTTCCAAAGCGAACTGAAAGCAATAAGCAACTTGACATTTGAGATGCAGGGGAAGATGTCTGATGTGTTTGTGATGCCTGATGGTGACATCTTCCCCAGCTCACAAACTGCAGGAACCAGAAACTTGTTTGTGGCTCAAAATCATAGAAGTTATGATGAACTTGGGCCTTTGTATTTATATTATTTTTTTTATAGATGCTGAATTTAAAGTGATAACGCTTAATTTAAAAATTTGTTTGTCTCAGAGCAGACACATGGTGCTGGTTAATTTTCCTGAAAAAGGAAAAAAAAATAGAAATAAGCTGGAACATTTTCCCCAAACATTTGTACTAAGTGCTGAAACCAGAAGCCCAGTGCAACGTTGTATAAAGCTGAGACAGTAATGGTCATGCTCCTGCTGGGTACCTGGTTGTTTAAGCTCCCTGGGGTGTGTCAGTCCTTGATTTCCTAGAGGCCTTTTTGTAACAGGCACAGAATTTCTGCCCAAAATTCTGGTTTTCCCACCTTTTCATTTCTTTCATTTCCTCCCCCCTGTACCCATCAGTGGACCGAGAAGCTGTTGCTGAGAATATCAGCAGTGGTGTATCTTCCTTCATTTTACAGCAGGGTAGTTCTCTGAAGTTACCCATAAACCAGGCTACACACAGAGCATTTACTGTCCAGCAAATCAAAATTAAATGCTGAGAAGTTGTCAGAAGGTGCAGGATGGAGGGAATGTACATCTGAAAGGTCCTGTAGTGTATCAAAAAGTTAATTCAAGGAAGAGAAATGGAATTTTAAATCATGACCTTTGGCTTTCTGGAATGGAGATAATTTGCTGTGGTGAGTTAATAAATGTGTCAGGTTCACAGATTTTTCTGTTAGGGCTGTAGTTCTCAGAGAGTTATTTTGGAAATCAGTATAAAGAGCTTCTATTAGAGTAACTGGATGGTTTTAACTTGGTCTGGAAAAATGTTGCTATGGGGACAGAGCTACAGTGCTGGGCATTTGTGGCTGGCAGAGGAGAGCAGGCTGCAGAAAGGCTCGTGGCACTGGGGTGAGCTTATCAGGAGCTGGTTCCTTCAGCCCTGAGCAGGACTGAGCTTTTATAGTTGGAGCTATTTTCTGTCCTGCGCGAATTGTGGAGAACTGCGTATTTCTTTATGGCAGCGGGGCTTCTTATCACGGATGGCAGCTGCCCTGCATCGTGGGGGGACACGCCCCTGCTGAACTGGCAGTAACTGAGGCAGTGGCTGCGTGTGCCGAGGGCCTCCAGGCAAGCCAGGCTGTCCGTGCAGGCTGCACCCAGCTCTGCTCCGGGGTGTTCACTCTCTGCCCTAAAGTTTCAGTGATTCCCTCGTACACTGCTGCATTCGTTGCAAAAATGTTTTGCCCACAGTCCTCCAGAAAAAGTTTCTGTCTATGTTAGATAGTCCAGCGCAGGAGGAGTTGTTGGAAATGTGAACCAGGTGGTTGTAGGGAAGCAGTGACTAAATCCCTCTATCTCGACAGTTTTTGTGAGGGTTGAGTGCTGCTTTCCTGAGGGTTTCTGGAAGGATCCATGTTTCAGCTCTACATGCTTTAAGCTGGATGTTGTGTTCCATCAGGCCCACAGTGCAAGAAGATGGTGGCGATGTTATTTACAAGGGCTTTGAGGATGGGATTGTGCAGCTGAAGCTGCAAGGGTCGTGCACCAGCTGCCCCAGCTCCATCATCACCCTCAAGAACGGGATACAGAACATGCTCCAGTTCTACATCCCTGAGGTGGAAGGCGTCGAACAGGTGGGTTGGGGAGAGATCACAGAGCTTTTCTTTTCAGTGGAAAAGGAGCTCTTTGTCCTTTTCCAGCAGAAACAGGTTGGCAATTAGGGAAGACCAGGGATGTATAAATGCAGGTTTTCCAAGTCAGCAACTGTATCCTGGCGAAGATAAAGAACTCTGCAAGGTCCTGTAGCAGCCCATGGGCTGGGACTGGCTGGCTGGGGAGCAGCCCTGGGTGCTCTGGGTGCCAGGCTGGCCTGAGCAGCAGCAGTGGCCCTGGGGCAGGGCTGGCTGATGGTGTTGGAGGTGACCCTCGCTGGACTCCCCCCAGTGTGCCACACCCCTCCTCTGCTGAGGAGCCCAGAGCTGGACCAGCTTGTTTGCTGTTACCTTTGTGCTTTGGTGACCTGGTGTGATAACAAGCAAGCAGCTTTGTCCCCTGAAATGCAGATTCTTTGGCTTTCTCATGAAATGCCGGATCTCTGGAGTGATTGTTTAGTGGCCTTTGTGGTAACTTGACCAGCTCCTATAATTAAAGCTCATTTCTTCCTGGCGTTTTGGATTGCCAGTTTTTTCATACCTTCCTCATGAGCCCGTTGTCGTTCAGCGGTGTGGAATAACTGCTGTTCTCCTTGGGCCTGGCAGGGATTTAATGCAATAAATCCTGCAGGACTGAGAGCTTAAACTGTTTATCTGAACTACTTCTGGATTTGATTTCAGGTTGTTGACGACGATGATGACGTGGAGAAAGAAGCAAATTCTACTTGAGCTTCGTCATCTGTGGCCAAATAAACATTTACCTCCTGGTAAAACCATCTGAGGAACAACCAAATCTGCCTTGCCAGAAGAATAGTTGTACTTACTGTAGAATGTACCATCAGTTTAAGCAGTTCATCCACTAACTTATTAAATGCCCTGTATTACAAAAAAAATCTTTTGCTCTACCTTGTACTGTCTTTAGAAAGAAGTGGTGGGCTTGGAAAACAGTGATGTGTTTCTGCATTGTTTTTTTGTACAGAAACTTCAACACTGAAAAAAAGAGAAGGCAGAAGTAAAGTTCCCTGACTTTTTTGTGCAATAGCAATATTAAATGTTTATTCCCCCACTCCTGGGACTGGAGTCCTGGGACTGGCAGGACTCTGCCCCTGCTCTGTAAATGGGAGCTTCAGGAATGTTAATTCTATCAAGTCTGGTTAAAAAGCTGCTGATTCCTATCAAATTTTGGTGTGTGAAAGATAACCTATAACATCAACTTCATTTTGGAGGATGTAGCACTGCCATGGCTTGTGGAAAGTTACCTGCTTGCTCATTACCACTGTGCAAACAATAGCAACAGAAACAAAAAACGTTTGTTATAAAAATCATATCTTCTAAAGTGAATGTTAGAAAAGAATGATCCTTATCAGCCTCAGTAAGTAGAGAGACTAATTAGCTCATTTAGCAGTAAAATCGTTCAGCCAGCATTAGTGGTCTGTTTAAACATGCAGCAGCTGATTTCTCAGAGTAATTCTCCACCTTCAGGAGGAAGGTGCAGTGCTGGAGGGCAGAGGCAAGGAGGGACTGTGTTTGCTCCTGCCATATCCTGTTTGCTCTCCGGCCCTGCACTTGGCTGCCTCTGCCGGGGGACGTGGCAGAGCCGGGCTCCTTCCAGTCCTGCACACGACAGCAGAGACGTATTTACTGTTCTGACTGAAATACAGCAATGGGGCTTTGCAAGGAGCTGTGTTTACTTTTGTGTGGAGGAATGGTTTCTTCCTGGTGCCTGGCTTCAGCAGATGGCTTTGTGACCAGGAATTCTGTTCCTTCTTTGTGCTGCCACCATGGAGCTGAGTTTGTGGTCCTTATTAGGCTTATGATTGGCTTGACAGCCTCTGGTGTGCTCCCCTCTTTCATTCCTTGCCAGTGCAATAATTACACTGAGTCCCTAAACAGGATCAGTTCAGTTGGTGGAGAATCTCTTCTGTAGCACCACATCAGCATGTAGTAGTCATAAACTTCCTATTACTTGGTAGAAATTTGAAAATAAGTATTTTAGCTAAATATTTCTTCGGCTTTCATGGAGAGTAATAACCCCCAGTTGTTTGGATGACCCCCTCAGGATCTGGAAATCGGTGTGAAATTACCATGTTTTCTTTCACTCCCTGATGCAGTACACGGTGCCTGACCTTACCGGTGTATGGATGACAAAATTCCCTGCTGCAGGGCAGGGAAGGAGTGCCTGGGACAGACGCAGAGCAGGACGCGGGGCAGCGTGAGCGCCGAGGGGAGCAGCGCCGAGGGGAGCAGCGCCGAGGGGAGCAGCGCTGCTGTGCCCGCCTGCACGGTGTGCGTTCCTGCCCCTCGCACCTTCCCAGGGCTTAGCGCTTCCCTGCGCACCTGGGAATCGGCTCCCGCTGCAGCCAGGCACTCGCCTTCCTGCTGGAAGTTGGGGACATGGAAGGAAAACCAGGGCGTGAAGTCAGGCCGTATCCAGCTCCACAGCTGACGGGGGATAAAGCACAGAGAGCAGGAGGGGGAGAGCGCTGCCCTACGCGCTCTAGTCCCGGGATACCTGCCCTAGCTTGTCCCGGTGTGTCCTCGCTGTGGAACAAAGGCCGGGAGGTGGCTGTGTGCTGGCTGCAGGCTTCTCATGTTCCTGAGATCCGGTGACCTTCTCGCTGCTCTGTGTTCAGCCAGGTCCTGGCAGCGAGTCCAAAATACGCCCTGTCCCGGTTCTTTTACGTGTCCTGACATTGCGGGTTATTTTCTGTGCTTTTTAAGGAAATACTTCTTTATTGACTTTTTAGTGTAATACAAAGTTGAATGAATGGCGTTTTTCTTAAGGCATTGCTCTCTATTGTAGCCTTAGGCTTTAAACAAGTTTCCGAGCGGGGTTTGGTGGTGGGGGCTGCAGACAGACAGCATCACTGAGCTCTCCAGCTGCACGGAGGTCACTCCTTGGTCAGTTATGCCTGTCCCAGTTTGCTTTGCAGACTCCTCTTAATGGTTTCTTTCTCTTGCTTCTGAATAGGTGCTGTTGTAGAACAGCCAGAGTAAGAAACCCGAGGCCAGGCCGCGTGGACTGGGGAGGGATGCACCCCGTGTCACGGGGGGCCGGGAGCCTGACAGCGCCGCTTGTTCTCTGCCCGAGCCCGGAGCAGCCCTTGGGCGCTCGGGTTCGTCGCCCGATGCTCTCCAGACGCTGACTGCTGCGGAAAGGCGTGGGGATGATCCCGTGGGTGCTGCTCCTGCCTGGCGTCCGTGGGAATTACCGGGGGGGAAACATGTCCCGTCCGCCGTCTGGGGCTGGGAATTACCGGGAAGGGTCTGGGAACGAGCATCCCTCGGTCTAGGGTTGGGAATTACCGGGAAGGGTCTGGGAACGAGCATCCCCCGGTCTGGGGCTGGGAATTACCGGGAAGGGTCTGGGAACGAGCATCCCTCGGTCTAGGGTTGGGAATTACCGGGAAGGGTCTGGGAACGAGCATCCCCCGGTCTGGGGCTGGGAATTACCGGGAAGGGTCTGGGAACGAGCATCCCTCGGTCTAGGGTTGGGAATTACCGGGAAGGGTCTGGGAACGNAATCACCGGGGACGCGCAGGGAACGGGCCGGTCCCGGGGGGTGTTTCCGCCGCCCGGTGCCCATCCCTCGGGGCAGGCGGAGCC
>VZTF01005811.1:157108-178751 GCA_013397755.1 Cnemophilus loriae
CGGCGCTCGCACCGTGTTAGTGACTTGGAGGGCGAATTGTCCCCGGACTGTGGCGGCAGTGGACAAAGGGCCGGTGCCCCGGGCTGTGCGAGCCCGGCAGCACCGGGCGCGGGCGGTTTGCCCGGTGCCGGTGGGGGTGGCTCGGGGCTGCCGGGGACCCCCTGCCCGCGGCCGGGGNGGAATCCGGCCGTGGGTGCCGAAAGCCCCGGGTGCCGCGGGAGCCCCGGCGCACGGAAGGGGCGCTCCGGCGGCGCTTCCAGCCGCGGCTCCGGTGCTGTCGGAGGCACCACTCCCACTCCGGGTGCCAGTGCTGGGGGGTTTTTTTAGGCGTTACAGCGCCTGATAATTTTTTTTCCGCAGGTCGGTCCGGGTTGGCTCGGTGTGGGCTGGGGGACAGAGGGGCCGGCCTGGCTGGGGATGTGCCCCGAGCTCGGCACAAGCCCGGGGTGAGCTCTGGCTCTGGTTGTCCTCTCGCCGCCGTGCCTTCCACCGCTTCCCATGGCCGTGCAGCCGCCCTGCCTCATCCATTACACACGGGAATATCGTTTATCCTTTCTCTTCCTATCCCGTCGTCCTCATGTTTTTCCGTGGAAATTTATGCAACAGCGATCTGTTGGATTTTCCTGTTTTATTTCCACACTTCTTTCTTTTTTCGCCGTGTTTTTGTGTGCAGAATTATGCTCTAAGCGAGACTGTATGTTTTACACTTAATATGCAAGTTGCCATTTCTCTCATTGTTTTTGTGGGATGGAACCGGCATTGCCTTCAAGCTGTCAAGTTGTGGAGTGCTGTGGAGAATCAGTCGGAGGCTCATACCTCAGCTCGCATTTAACACCGTGTTAATTTGAGTTAAAACTACAAAGGGGAGCAAAGCTAAGAATAGAAAGGGTAATTATTATTATAAATAGCTTGCTCCAAGAGTAGGGATGGTTTTGGTGCCTCGTGCTTGCCTTATTTGAGGTCTGGCCTTTGAAATATGCAATATTAACGTTCTGCTCTTTGTCTTTTCCTCCGCGATAAGCCCTGAAAGCACCGGGTTGTGCTCAGGATTTAACGTGTTTCTCCCCTTTTTTATACAAGTGAAGTTCTTCTTGGGCATTGAAACATTTTATGGACAGAGTGAGAAAAGCTTTAGCGGTTATTGTCTCAGTTGCGAGTCTTGCTCTGGGAGTCGGGGATGTGTCCCGGGGCGAGAGTGGCTGGTGTCTCCTCGCTGCTGGTTTGTCTGGAGCAGATTTCCCAGGCTGTGGCAGCTGCAGGGCCTCGTGCGGTGTTTGAGCCCTCAGACAGCAACATTCCTGTCGTGGAATTGTGAGTGGGGATAAACGTTGCTTTACCCTGCCTGGTGGGTGCCCCTCCGTGTTCAGAGTTTTATCCGGTTCACTCCACACAGAAAGGTAGTTGTGAAGATGAGTTTTAAATGGAATAAATGTGACAGTGCTGCCATTGTTACCTGAATTCTCAGATACCTCAGTTTGTGACACTGAAGGGAGAGCTGCAGTTCGCTTCATCAGCAGCTTCCCGGCTGGAATTATCAGCACGGTGTTTTCAGCCTGATGCTCGGGTCTGTGACCTTGCAAAATCCCGTGATCTGGTGGGCTTGTGCTGCTGGACAGGTAAAGGAAAGGAGCCTCACAGTGCAGTCCCTTGGTGCCTGCTGTAAATACTGTTTAGATGTGCTG
Source organism: Cnemophilus loriae (assembly GCA_013397755.1). Lineage (NCBI taxonomy): Eukaryota > Metazoa > Chordata > Aves > Passeriformes > Corvidae > Cnemophilus > Cnemophilus loriae. The sequence goes on from VZTF01005811.1 coordinate 158,791, forward strand.
GGGGTTTGTTTCTAAGGGCGTTAGTGAAAAATAGGGTTTGTCCTTGGTGTGTGTTAGACACTTGCAGTTTGAACACCTGGCCAGGTGTGAGCTGGGTGTGCTTTGGTCCGAATGCACCAAACCAGTTCAAAGGCATCTGTGAAACAGTTCAGGAAACAGGTTTTTCAAGGTAGCCAGGCTCGACAGACCGTTCTGTAAATCAGTAAACCTGTCATAATGCCGTGACTGGCCTTAATGACAAAAAGGGATCGTAGAATTTAGGTCTTGGATTGTAGAATTCAGGTCTAGTTTTACTGGTGATTACCGAAGAGAAAAATGGGCTTAGGAAAGACTTGAGTTTCTAGTTCTGGGGTTACGTGTGCGTCAGTGGGGACGCTCAGCCCTCCCACATCTGTCGCGCCTGGCTGTACCTGGTGTGTGCCTTGCAGAGGAGCGTGGAGCAGCGGCTGTGGCCCAGAGAGGCCCCTGGAATTGCTGCTCTGGTTGTTTACCCTCGACAGGAGAAATCCTGCCCTTGTTAGCTGGAGAGGGAGCTGCGTGCGTGGGCAGCGAGAGAAGTGTCCGGTGGACAAATGCCCATCCCCACGGGGTGGATGTTGTTCTGTTTTGCTTTTTTCCCAGCCTGGAGGTGATGAATTGAGTGTCAGCTCTCCCCTGTGCAGCTCCCAGACATAACAATGACCTCGTGCTCCCCAGACTGGGCAGAAAAAGGGATGTTTTGGTTCAGGGGTTGGCAGCTCTCTGAACTGCTGGGCAGCAGCAGCAGGAGCTCCTCCAGTGGGGCTGAGCAGCGGTTCTGGGATAAAGGAATTTGGAATTGCCAGGTGGAGGTACTGGTAACAAGGTCTATGGAAATGAGTTAACAGTAATAGGAAAAGGAATTTGTGAGTAAACCCAGCCTGAAGGCTTTTCTACCTTTGTAGGAAAAGGATTACGAGAAGCAATTCCTTCGTGTGTCTGGAGAAGATAATTTACCTGGAAGGGGTGATTAATTTCATTTGCCTGTGAACGTCCCATGAAATAAAGGAACCTGAGCTCCAGAAAAGTTCACAGGAAAATAAAGTTCTCAGAAAAAGTACTGTGACTGTCAGCTTTAGAAATCATCAATGTCCATTTGTTGAAAATGTTAAAATTACCAACTCTATAGGGAATTCTTTACCTAGCTGGTGGTATGAAGGCCTAGGATTTGTGCCTGAGTATTAAAAATCAGCTCTGCAAGAGAGTTGAGTGCCAGAAGCAGCTGAGTGCCTGTTCTGGTGGTTCCCCAGGTAAGGTATTTAAGGCAAACCTGCAAGAAAGGTAATGCTTTATATTGTAGATTATATTGTTCGAGGCATTTCACGTAAGAGAAATTCATACAGAACTAATTACTATGGATCTTAGCATGATTCAAGAGCTGTCTGATAAGCTGACATGCTTTGAATTGGTCTTTCCAGTGCACATGTGCAAAGTCCTGTGTCAGGTTAGTAGCTGAAATGTTTTATTATGCTGTAAAGTGTCACTGCTGTTCTAATTCTGAAGAGCACTGGTGCTGAGTCCTGAGGTGTGCCAGTGTGTTCCAGACAGGGCTGCTGTGTTTTCTGAGGCTGCCAGGCAGGAATTCCTGCAGTGTCCTCGCTGCTCTGGGAATTCACAATTACGGACAGTGCAGGACCAGGAGGAAGTTCCCGGGGCTGGTTTTCTGTGTCGAGTGTGTCTCACCTGGAACAATGGGCTCGTCAGGGGAGAGTGATTAAATGTCATTGTAGATCCTGGTTTTCCTGTTGCTGGCTCGCTCTGCAGCGTTACAGAGGGCAGGTGTGACATTACTGCTGAAAGCACTTGCGTGGAAGGGCAGCTAAATGTGTCCTGAAACCAAAACTCCTTTTTTTGGGTCTGCCGGGGTCCTGAAACTCACGGTGGGCTGGTGTGGGGAACGTTCTGCCCAAAGTTTGTACATTTTGAGCACCTGGCATCCAGGCTGGTGGTGCAGCCATGTGGCACCCTGGTGGAGCTCCTTGGATTTGCCTTGGAATTCCATCCAAACCAACGTTTCCATTGAGGGATTTCAATGAACTGTCACTTTGATGGAGAAATTGTCACTTCTGAGGGGGCTCCTGGCAAGGCTCTGTGCACTTGATGTCTTTTGATGTCTCGAGTGGTGTCGATTGATTTGAATATCAGCTCAGGGAGGGGGAGAGCAAGGCTTGACCAGGGCATTGTGGCTCGGAGGAAGACGTGTCTGGTGTGTGACAAAGGCTGAGCTGGGAGGTGCAGTTGGCTGTTCTGGGTGCCGCCTCAGCTGCGTTCTGTGGCCGCGTGAAGTGACCCTGGGTTCACTGTGAGTAAAAGGAGGGTTTTTCTTGAAGGGCCGTTGTGTCACCCGGGCACCGTGGGGATCCTCACTGCACGGTGACACAGGTGGGACCCCCGGCTCGAGGTCTGATTCCAGAGAAAACGTCTCTCTTCAGAGCCCTGCCGGGAGGAAGAAACATTTTTCAGAAATACTCCTAGATCAGCAAAGTATAAAAAGCACTTTGCCTATTTTTTTCCTCATCAGTGTTTCTGTCAAGGGCAGTGGAACTGTACTTAAAAGTGGAAGTGGTTACAAGGTGTGATTGCTCAGATATTCCTGAGTGATGCAGTAGTTAAGAGACAGGAAAAATGCTGTTTTCTAAATGGGGATTCAAACTTTCCCCAGCTATGAAGAATTACATCATTACAGGATGTTTGTAAAGGGGAAAATAAAACACGTTTGTAAATATTTCCAGTAAGTGAAGTTTATTTATGCATAGTTCATCATGATAAGTATCACAAATGGGTGATAAGCCTTCAAGTATTGGATTTTAACCTGTAGACTAGTAAGTCATGCATTTAGGAAGACTTGTGTTCTTGTACAGGAGCCTTCTTGTCTCATTTTTTACTTTTATGGCGCGTCATTTATACACAGTCTATTTTTATTCAATTTTTTCCTGTTTTCTCCAAGGTGAGTTTTAAACCTCCCTGTCTTACTTGCCTTCTCATTTGTAAAATGTGTTGCTCACAGATGAGTTCTTAGAATTTGATTTTCCCAGTGGCATCTCCATTATCATTCCAGTTATTTTCCTCTCAGGATCTCAAAGCTGAACTGAATCAAAACCGAATCTCCCAGGGTCTGTTTTTTGGAAGAGCGTGTCCATATTTCGCAGCATTAACACTGTGTTTACATTTCTTCTGCTTTCCTTAGTTTTTATAGTCTCTGTGTTTTCTGAGAAGAAGCACTGAATTCCTTGAGTTGTTTGTTTTTTGGGAGGATTGGGGTTTTTTTGGGTTTTTGTTTTGTGTCATTCTTAGTCTTGGATTCAGTTTTTTTTTTTTTTCACAGGATTCACGAATAATCTTATTATAACTGTGCTGTAATTAATAGTTGTTTTCAATGCCTGAGACAAATGCTGAGTTGGCTCCTCTCTGGATGTGTGTTTAGTGTTTGTTTGCAGTACAGGCAGGAATAAACACTGTGGCTTTCCCTGTCCTCCCAGCCGAGCCACCCCTCCCTGTGGGGAGGCCACTGTCACTTCGTGCCCGTTTTGTCGGGCGCTGTCAGCACTCGGGATCCGGGGCAGGGTTTGGGCTGCTGCTTGAGTTTTTTTTTAGTTTAGGTGTGACTGAACTTGCTGAAATCTGCGGAGAAAACAAGGTCTCGAGTCACTGTCTGTTCTGGGTTCAGATGTAACAAAGGTGTCCAAAGTCAACCCTTCTGGAGGGAGCCGGTTTTTGGTTCAGAATAAGCTGCAATCCTTGTTCCAGAAGCCATCCCATGGTCCTGGGCGTTTCCTCACACCCTTTATCCCTGCCAGAAGCCATCCCATGGTCCTGGAGTGTTCCCTGACACCCTTTATCCCTGCCAGAAGCCATCCCATGGTCCTGGAGCATTCCCTGACACCCTTTATCCCTGCCAGAAGCCATCCCATGGTCCTGGAGTGTTCCCTGACATCCTTCATCCCTGCCATCCCATGGTCCAGGGGCATTCCCTGACACTCCTCATCCCTGCAGTCCTTTGGGACCTGGAGCATTCCCTGCCACCCTTTATCCCTGTCATCTCTTGGTCCTGGAGTGTTCCCTGACACCCCTCATGCCTGCCATCCCATGATCCTGGGGCGTTCCCTCACACCCTTTATCCCTGTCATCCCGTGATCCCAGTCCATTCCCTCACAGCCCTCATCCCTGCCGTCCTTTGGGGCCTGGAGCATCCCGTGTCAGCCCTCATCGCTGCCATGCTCCGGTCCCTCACACCCCTGGGACACGCGCTCCCTGCCCAGGGACGCGGCCGGGCCGAGCGGGGTGTGAGGTGGCAGAGCGCACAAAGTGAGTTTGCTGTTCTCCGCTCCCCCTGCGCCTTCCCTACAGTTCTTCTCCCCGCTCTTGGCGTGTTGCACGGGTGTCCTGCTCCCTCGCCACCCTTCCCCTGCAGCCCGTGCCCCGTGGCTCGGCCCGTGCCCTGCAGGGAAGAGGGGCCCCTCGCTGCTCCATCGGCGGGGCCCTTGTGCCTCGCACGCTGGTGCTGCTCCCCGGGAAGGACGTGCAGGAGCCAGGCTGGCCACAGCGAGGAGTTCAGTGCTCAGATCCCGCAGCACCTCAGCACTGCTGCTCCGTCCCTGTTTGTGATCCCGCCGGGGTGGCCTTGGGTGGCTGTGCCTCAGTGGCGCTGGGCTGTGCCGTGGCAGGGGAGCTGAAATGCCACCGAGGGGCGTTTAGGAAGACTTGTGTTCTTGTAGGTGCTTCTGGAGAGCTCCGTGAAGGGCCCAGCACCATCAGAACAAGCTCCAGGGACTGGGTGGGAATGGGATCCAGGGCACATAAAACGCAGAGAGGTTCCAGCTCAAACGATTTAGCTAACTGGGAAAAATGCAAGCACCGTTCATGAGTCCGTAGTTACTCATGCTGGCTTTGATTCCGGAGTCTTGTGGAGTAGCTGTGCTTTGGATGGTGTCCTGGGAGGTGTCAGGGACAGGCTGCTGCAGCCCAGCTGCCTGTGGAAGAGTTCACCTGTGCTGGTTCTCTTTGCTTTGAGGTGCTCTTGTTGTTTTGTGTGTAACTCTGCCTCTGCTCTGGGGAAAGGGGCTGCTCCAGCTCCTGCTAACAAAGCAGTCTGCTCTGTGCTCCTTCCTGCTGGAAGGCCTGCAAGTCATTTAAGGATTTGAGGCATCCAGGACATGGCTGAAACGTGCCATCCCTCAGCTACGTGGAGTCGGCTCACTTGGAACAGGGAGGCTGCTGTTTGCCTGAAGTTGGCAGTTTTTAGAGTGAACGAAGTATCTCAGATTGGAAAACTGTGGTTTTTTGCCAGGAGGTGGGGATGAGGGTTTGGAGATGGAGGGCGTGGGGCAAAGCATCCTTCAGAGGCTTGGAACACAGCAGAGGTGGTTCGCTGCTCTCAGGGGTTTGTCTGCTGAGCTTCGAGCTGAGGATAGGGAGTTTGTGCAGGAGGAGCTCACCGTGTCCGTGGGGTTACTGGAGCCAAACTCAGGCTGAACAGACACCACCAGGCAGCAGCAGCCCTGTGTGCCCCGGTGGTTTGGGATGTCGGGAGCAATGGACGTGGAACTGTGAATTTTTATAAACTTGGTCCTGATAATCTTGCAGGTGGTTTGGGGAAATGAAGGCAGAAGCTTAAGAAGCAAAGTGAAAAAGCTCCTTGTCCATTTTTGTTCCTTCATCTGACTAGGATTAAGAAAGAGGAACACTTGAACGTGCATCTGATTTTTTCCAGCAGTATGGAGGAAAATCAGTGGTGTGCTCTGTTGGCAGCAGAGCTGCAGGGAGATGCAACTTCTAATGGGAATGGGAAGTTTAGGACAAAATCCTGAGACCTGTCCATGGTCCCTCAACATTGGGCAGCCCATACTTCTGCTTATGGAATAAAGACATCGACAGGCTTTGAATTACTCAGTTTCATTCCAAAACACAAACAGCCTAAGAATGCAGTTTTTCAGATGTTCTGTGGGTAAACGTAAGGATTTATGTTCCAAAAGCCACCTTGGGAGTAAAACTCTCATGAATAAAAGTTCGGCAGCACCATCAGGAAAGTATCAAAGATTTGGGATGCCTTTGAAAGGGCTTTGTGTCTGTGTGCGTGTGACTGAATTCCGTTCTCCTGAAGAGGTTCTGATAAAGTTTCTCAAATTACAAACCTGGAATTCCCAGTCACGCCCACAGATGGATGTTTGTGTGAAACTGGTCTCGCTTTTTACTCCACTCAGTTATTTCCTCCTTTCAAGTGTCACAGGGTGAAGCTATGGGTTTCCAGTACGGATATTTGTAGCATCCAGTAAAGGTCTTCTTATCCTGCTGCTCTGGTGGCACCAAGGGGAATTGTTCTGAGCCAGAGCTGGCATCAGAGCTCGAGGAATCTGTGTAAAAATAGAAGCAACAATTCCTCTTCCTTTGCAACCTCCAGGAAAAAGAGCTCCATTAGTTTGGGAGTCTTAGTTTGCATGAGTGAAATTATTTTTTTCTTAGTGAGTCTGTGGGAGGAACTTGGAAGAAGCTATGGGAGGAAGGATTCCTTTCTCTGACGGTTCTTCAGCTCCACGTGAGGGAACCTCGACTCGTTCACTGCAGGGATGAGTTTCCTGTGCCCTGTGTTGTCTCCTGACAGCTCATCCTGTTGTGTAGGTCCACCTGACAGGGAAGTTCCTTCTCCCATCACGCCCAGGCCTGTCCTGCTCAGTTGCTTTGAGTGTTTTTGGGTACTTTTGACCTCCTGAATGTGGGTGATGTCTCTGTTGAGCCTTGGCCGGGGCAGGCAGAGCTGGGAGTGCAGTGGGAGCTCCCCGCAGGCTCAGAGGCTGCTGCAGTGGGAACCTGGTGCTCAGTCAGAGCTTCCCCAGCTGTGATTTTGGGGTAAGATGAGTCTCTTGTCCCCGCACAGGCATCTTTGCTTACCTGAACTACCATGTTCCCCGGACGAGGCGGGAGATCCTGGAGACCCTCATCAAGGGGCTGCAGCGCCTGGAGTACCGGGGCTATGACTCTGCAGGTACCTGTCTCTGAGCTGCAGTGGCTGGTTTTGGGATTTGGGCTTTAAGTGATGGTTTTCCTGGTGTGATTGTGAATGGTTTCTACCACCTTCTGCTTTTGAAGAAATCTGAGACACAAACTGGGTGTGCCTGCGGTCAGAGGTTTGCATTCACTTCAATATACAGATTTCTATAAACATTCTTGATGGTTTTTTTTTCCTAAGGCTTTAAAAATACTGACAAGGTGACAAAGGGAAAACTTAGTTGTAATCTAAGGGGTATCTGGCCTTTATGTGGCAGGCCAGCTCTTGGAGAAAGGGATCTGGAAGAATCAAAAAGGGCAGAATTTGCTTACATAAAATACTGTAATAACTTCTGCACTTGACCCTCTTTCTCCACGTTCCATGGTGGGGTTTAGGTGTGGGACTGGATGGTGGAAACGACAAAGACTGGGAAGCCAATGCTTGCAAAATCCACATTATCAAGCAGACGGGGAAGGTGAAGGCTCTGGATGAAGAGGTTCACAGTACGTACCTCCCTTTCCTCCTTTCCCTCGAGATGTCCTCTCACCTCATTTTTTTTTTAAATATCACCCGTTTTACCCACAAACACGAATTTCCCAGTAACTTGTGTGTAAAGAGCCAGGGGGGCAAACGCTCAGGGGTGAGCTGTGAGCAGCCTGGTGGTGCTGTGGTTGTTGGTGTGAAGTTGCAGAGAAGCCCTGATTTTTTTCAAGGCAAATGAGTTGTGTCCTGCTAAAGTGAAACACACCTGAAATACATCTTGGGAAACAGACAAGGAAAAACTCCAAAACAACCTAAAACTCCTTGAACTGGGGATAGAGGAATGAGCAGGAGGTAATTATCAAGACCTAGAGCTTGGGCAGAAGGAGAAATGCTGTAGGAGCCTCCCCAGCTGGGTTTTAGATGTTCCCACGTAAGGCTTGTCCCAGCTCGAGCCGTCCCTCTGTGGGGCTGGGCTCTGCAGTGGCTTCAGGAGGGCACTGCTGTGTGTCACTGTCACACTGGTGGCACTGCAGACACCGAGGGCTCCTGCACCTCTTTCTGCCTCTTCGTGTTCCCGCGATGAAACCTTAAGTTCATTAAATCTGAGCTCAATGCAAAGGTGCACAAAGTAGTTGGGAGTGGAATACAGGCTGTGTGAGGGCGGGGAGATGCTTTTCAGAGCAGTGAGGATCTCAGCTTCACCTTCAGAAGCTGCTGTGTTGGTGTAATTCAAGTCTTTTTAACCCATTCTTGTGTTCATCTGAGGCGCAGAGAGCTGAGGGTCCCAGGGGGAGGTGGGTCAGTCTAATCTTAGTGTAAACCAGGAGCCAGAAAGCCCAGAAGAGGTGGGGTGTGTGGTGCAGAAATAGGAGATGGACAGAGGGTTCCTGAAGGGAGGTTTGCCTGCTCGAGAAGACATCAGGATATAGAGCTTTAAAGAGATTGTGGAAACACTTGTGGAGCAAGAGGAGTATTTTTTTCCAAAGAAATATTCGTGCTCATGGTAGATTTTCTAGAGACAGGGTTAGGGATGCACGGATAACCATGGTGGTGTGCAGGGCTGGCGCAGCCACAGGGGACAGGATGGCAAGGAGCACCCCTGAGGGACAGGCAGGGCTGGATTCTTCCGTAAAGGTTGCTTCTTGTTTTGGCAGAGTGAGGAATGCAGGGCTGTTTTCTGTGTGCATCTGCCTTGCCCTGAAACCCCTTGAGGTTTTGGTTGGACTTTGGTGATCCCGAAGGTCTTTTCCAACCTTGACAACTCTGTGATTGTGTGTCCCGTGGGATTTGCTGGCCCTGTCAGCATCGCTGTCCTGTAGTCCCCGAGGCCAGGTGAGACTCCCAGCTTGACCTGGGAGTATGGACAACCCCTCAGGACTAAAACTTTCTGCTGCAGAGCAACAGGACATGGACCTGGACATCGAGTTTGACGTTCACCTGGGGATCGCCCACACGCGCTGGGCCACGCACGGGGAGCCCAACCCCATCAACAGCCACCCGCAGCGCTCCGACAAGAACAATGGTCAGTGCCCTCCCCGGGCTCCTCGGCAGCTCCCGGAGCCTCTGGGACAGCTCCTGCCCCCTCCGTGCCCCGGGAGGGGTGGCTGGGCACAGGCAGCGGGGTCGTTCAGGCCGTGCTGCTGAGCCCAGCTGCGGTGAAGCTGCAGGGCTCGGGCTCGGGTTCTGGCCACGAGGAGCGTTCCCAGCAGTGAGGGATCCCAGGAAGGGTTGGGGTGGGTGCCCGGGGCCTGGGTGGGTGTGTGGGCACAGAGCAAGGAGGAGAAGACAGAAGGAAATGGGATGGTGAGAATTTTCCTGGCTGTTCTTTGGAGTGGAATTTTGTAAAGTCTTTTTTCCCTAATCCCCGCTGTAGGGAAGGGGTTGGTGTGCTTGGGGCTGTGCGGGGTGTGGCTGCCCAGGGGACAGCAGTGCTCAGCTGGCAGCAGCAGCACGGAGTTCATTGCTCCCAGCAGATGGAAGCTGCCAAGTGCTCAGGTGCCTCCAGAGGCTTTGCAGGGTCTTGGTGCCCTGGTACCCCCGTGGTCACTGTTACCCCCCATCCCAGCCGTGCCAGTGGGGCAGAGCGGGGAGTGGCACCACGAGGTGAAATGTGCTCTGTTCTGCCGAGGGCCTGTCCCACAGGGACGTGGGTGGGCTCTGCTGCCAGGCTGGGGCTGGCACGGGGCTGAGCAGGGCCTTCCCTCTGTCCCCAGAGTTCATCGTCATCCACAACGGCATCATCACCAACTACAAGGACCTGCAGAAATTCCTGGTGAGTGACCCCTGGGGGGTGAGACCCTCCCTCCTTCCCCGCTCCCCTTTGCTCCCACACCCTTCCCAGCTCACTCCCCCTCTTGGATTCTCCTCTCACTTCCCCATTTACGCTCCCCACTCGTCCTGCTCCTCCACTCGCGTTGCTCTGCTCACTCCTCACTCACTTCTCAGTCATTCTCCCACTCACATTACCTCTTACCTCCATTCCTGTTCCCCCACTCATATCTGTGCACTCCCACTCGTATTTGCACTCACACTCCTTCCCTTGCACTCTCACAGACTCTCCTGCTCCGTGGGTACATTCTCACATTTCCATCCCCTCCCTGCCTCACTCCCACTCCCCACATTCCCCCACTCACATTCTGACATTCACACTCACCACCCTGCTCAACACCCCCCAACTCCCACTCCCTCCTCATGCCCCCACTCATTCTCCCACTGAGGCTTTCCCACTCAACGCCCCTCCCTGTGTCCTTCCCACTCTGACTCTCACACTCACATTCTCACACTCACTCCTTTCCTCTCACTCCCCTCACGCTCCCACTCACTGCCCTCTCCTCTTCTCCTCATACTCTTGCAATTCGAAAGGCAGGCAGGAAGGATGGAAGGAAAGTGTGAGAGGAGGAGAAAAAGAAGGAAAAAGGCAGGAAAGTAAAAGGAAGAGGAAAAGCAGAGCGAAGAGTGGGAAAAAAGAGGGAGAAAAACGTAAGAACAACTGCAGTTTGGAAGGGTAAAAGGAAAGGAAAGGAGGAGAGGTGGGAAAGAAAAGGAAGTGCAGGAAAAAGGAAAGGCAAGAAAAAGGGAAGGAAAAGGAAAGATGAGAGGGGAAGGCAGGAGCAAAGAAAAGGAAAGAAATGAGGAAAAGAAGAAAAAGTTAAAGGCACGGTGAAGGAAAGGGAGTACTTGGAACGAGGAAAGGAAAGGTGGGAAGGAAGAAAAAGGCAGGAGGAAGGCAGAGCAAGGTGGGAGGGGAGGTGAGGGCTGGTCACGCACTCGGGCTGTCCCTGCAGGAGAGCAAGGGCTACGACTTCGAGTCGGAGACGGACACGGAGAGCATCGCCAAGCTGGTCAAGTACATGTACGACAACCGCGACAGCGACGACATCAGCTTCACCACGCTGGTGGAGAGGGTCATCCAGCAGCTGGTAATGCTGGGGGCACGCAGGGGCAGCTGGGGGCGGGCACGGTGGCACACACACACCCACCCCCCCAGAAATAACCCTTGCACCGCTGTGCTGCCAGGCCGCTGCAGCACCGGCCTGTGCCGCTGCTGCAGGACGCTCTGGGGCACGTGCTGGGGCAAGGTTTTGTCTCTCCTGCCTCGGACTGTGCATCTCAGGTGTACATTCTGTTTTCTCGAACATTTGTCAGTGTTCATCTGGGAAATGTCTCAGTTTTTGGGCGTGGCAGCGCCTGGAGGCTGCCAGTCCATGGCTGGGGTGGTGGGAGCGGGGAGGGAGCCGGCCTGGGAGAGCCTGTGCTGCTTCCAGTGCTTCCCAAAGCTCCACAGTGCTTCCCAAAGCTCCATCCAGGGTGGTGGGAGCAGGGAGGGAGCCGGCCTGGGAGAGCCTGTGCTGCTTCCAGTGCTTCCCAAAGCTCCACAGTGCTTCCCAAAGCTCCACAGTCCTTCCCAAAGCTCCATCCGGGGTGGTGAGAGCAGGGAGGGAGCCGGCCTGGGAGAGCCTGTGCTGCTTCCAGTGCTTCCCAAAGCTCCATCCAGGGTGGTGAGAGCAGGGAGGGAGCCGGCCTGGGAGAGCCTGTGCTGCTTCCAGTGCTTCCCAAAGCTCCGTCTGGGATGGCTGCTGACCCCTGGTGGGAGCTGCTCCGCGGAGCCTCTGCCTCCAGTGCCTGGTTGTGTGCAGGAACACCATCCGCCGCAGTTCACCTCTCACCCCGCAGCTCCTGGTCCAGCTGAGTTTTCACGGGTTTACCTGCCAGGAGCTGCTGTGGCAACAGGCCAGGAACTCGTGTTGCTGGTACCTGAGCAAACACCCTGAAGTTTTGGTGCTTCTTTAGCAGATCTTTGCCTCTCTAGGTCCCCTCACTGCACCCTGAGATGAAACAGGAGCCACTTGGATAAGCAAGGGAGTCTGAGTGTCTCTCTGAGGGTTCAGGACTCCTTCAGTGGTTGAGGATGTGCTGCCAGGCTCAGGGGAGGGAAATCCTTCCCAGATGGTGGGGCTGGAGCTCCAGGTGGTTCTGAAAACATCTCTGAAACCTCTTTGGTGTCTCTTCCATGTCCACAGAAACACAGGGGCAATTTCTGTGCTGGGAACACTGAAACAGTGCCCAGGCCTCAGCTGAAGGGATGAACAGTTTGTTTCTCTTGTTCCAGGAAGGTGCTTTTGCCCTTGTGTTCAAGAGTGTTCATTTCCCTGGGCAGGCGGTCGGTACCAGGTGAGTTGTCATGGGAAGGGGCATTCTTGCACCCTGTCTCACTTGTTTTTGTACCCTCAAGTTAGAAGACAGAGCAGAGATCATTCTCCTCACACTGTATATGCTGGGGGGAGGATGGTTGTTGTTTTAAGTTTCCTTTCTCTTGTTTTCCATCTATCATAATTGGAAGTTCCCAGAAATATTTTGGAAATTCCTTGTTTCCTGGTCTGGAACAGCTTGGTTTTGGTATCCTCTGGTTATGACCTGAAAGGAGACGATTCTACCCTTTCCTTTGTGCTTGCCCTTGTGGCAGCACTTGGACAAGTCCCCCACTTGTCCTGGAATTTGGGCCAGCCTCGTGTTCAGGTTTTCTATCCCACTTTTAAACCCCAGCATCAGCTGGGGTGGTTTCACCGTGCCTGTGCCTACACAGGGGTTGGATTCCAGTGCCAAAACCTGTTTGTAGGTGTGTGCAGCGAGGAACAGCCCCTGCTCCAGGTGTGCAGTGACTCTTGGGAATTTTGGCTAACCCTGACGCGGGTTCCTCGCGTCCTCGTGTTCTTTATCCCGCGATTCTTTCCGTGTTTGCACCCCGTGTTTGCAGCAGCAGCAGCTGCTCTGGGAGGCTCTGGGAGGAGCTGAGCTGCTGCTGGGGGGCAGAACCCCCTGGGTGGGGTGTGGGGGCGTCCCCGGGCGCTGAGGCTGTCCGTGTGTCCCTGCAGGCGAGGCAGCCCCCTGCTCATCGGCGTGCGCAGCGAGCACAAGCTCTCCACCGACCACATCCCCATCCTGTACCGCACAGGTGAGTGGGGAGCTCCTCCCCTCACGCGCAGCCGTGTGCTCTGAAATGCAGCTTTCGGCTGCAAATTGCCAATGAAACCATTATTGGAGACCGTTTTTTAAAAGCAAGTTTTTAACCACGTGTTCTACCCACCGTATACCTCAAGTTGGCCTCTAGTGTGATAATCAAAGCTTTAATGTCCAGTTATTGCAAGGAAAATACATCTTAATACATCTCTAGTGTGATAATCAAAGCTTTAATGTCCAGTTATTGCAAGGAAAATACATCTTAGTATAGTAGAAGATAGTCCTGGAACGCTTTGGGTTGGAAAGGTCCTTAAAGCCCATCCTGTTCCATGGGCAAGGTCACTTTCCACTGTCCCAGGGCGCTCCAAGCCCCGTCCAGCCTGGCTTGGACACTGCCAGGGATGTTGGAATAGCTCAGTGTAACAAACTGAGCAGCACAGTTAAACTCAAGCCTCTGTTCTGTGTGCGGCACGTTGGCATTTGTGAACCAGGAGGTTTTCAAGAACAAAGAAGAGGGAGCTTTGCAGGCTGGAGGCTTGCCACTGTCCCAGACCTTGCCCCTGCCACTGTCCCAGACCTTGCCCCTGGCACCCCACGTCATTTTTAGGAGCTGTTACCCTTTGTGGGACAATGTCTATTCATGTTGTCTGTCCATCCTGCTCTCACACGTGTTCTACCGCCGCAGGCACCCTTGAAAATGAAAAGTGACTGAGGATTACTCTGTAATTCACTGTTGTCAGAGGGGTCTGAGCCTGTTCAGTCCCTGGGACCCAGAATTGTGTTCTGAGCAGTGCAGGGATCCAAGGAATTGCTGTCCTGTCTTGCTGCTTCCTAACAGTGTTGCTGCTGATCCCCTGCTGCAAGAACCAGTCCCAGGAGCTTTGCCTTTTGATTGGATAATTAGCAGTAATATTAATGTATTTATGTAACACTGTATTTTTTTACTGATTATCTGAAGTTTGGTTTGTTTTTTTTGTTTCCAATTGCACTTTCAGCTGTACAATCTATGGATCATTCTTTTGATGGAATATCCATAAAAATGGAGGAAGGTGCCTACCAGAGGAAAGCTAATGCTTGAAATTTCAGGCAAATCCTCCAGTTCCTTAGGAAAGGAATCATAAATGGGACCAAGATGCATTGTCTTTTTAATATGTGGTTATTGCTTTCCGTGCAGCGTAGTGAAACAAGTGGGAGAATCAAAATTCCTTCTTGATCAGAAATACCACGAGCAACACACAGGAAAATCCACCCATCCCATTTCAAATATTGGGACATAATGCCCAGCATATGTGCGAAACTGATGACAGTGCAGGTTGTACTGAGTGTTCCTGCAGCTCTGGCTACAGAAGGAAACAGTGAATTACCTTAAAAATAAACCCCACTAAAGCAGGAGGCTGCTAATAATCCTAATGCAAGCATTGCCCAAAATTCCTCCTGGAGCTGTGTCCTCCCCCTGACCACGGTGTGAGTCTGAGCTGCAGCCTCTGGTGGCAGCACTAGGGTTGGCCTGAGGCTGGGCCTTCCTTCCCCTGTTCATTTATCAGGGGAAACCATCTGTTACTCCCTTGAAGTGCTTTAGAGGCCAACCCGTCCCATGATGGGATGGACCGAGCTCACATCTGAGGCAGGAGAGCCCTGCTCTGTGAGGGGGAGGATCTGGTTCTTGGTGACTGTAGATAAATGGGATTCCACCCTTGGCAGAGGCTCAGTGGCCTCGGGCACTCCCTGGGTAAGATATCTGAGATCTCCCTTGCTGGAGGAGAAGCAAAGCTGGGTTTGTGGAGAGGTGGACTGTGCTCTCTGCCAGGAGCTGGCTTACCTGGCTCCAAACATCAGGTGAGGTTTTGTTTCTGTTTACCCAATGTACCTCTCTCTGTGTTTGAAGTAAAATTCCGTAGCCAGGTGAGTTCCCAGGGGCTCTGAGGACCCTCAGCTCTCAGAGGCACCGAGGCTTTCCTGAGAAATTGCCCCCTGCCCATTTTTACTGTGCCTGGATTAATTCTCCATTCTTTGGTGCAGAAGGGAAGAGATTAAAAGGTTTCTTCTGTGTTGCCTCTAAACTGTAGTAAGTGAGGGGTTGGTGCTGTAGAGCAACAGCCAGATTATCTACAGATAAATGGACAATCTATGGACAAATCCACAGATGAAATAAACCCCATAACTGGCTGATAACGCTCACTGTAACTCCCCAGCCCAGCCTTGGTGACTGCACACACACGATAAGCACCCTCCAGTGCAGTCTGTAACGCAGGAAAGCAATGCAACATAATAAAGCCAATGCTCTATTTTGAGAAACCAAATTTGCATGTTCTGATCAGGTCTGGGTGCTTCTGTTGGGGAGTGGCCACTAACAGCTCTTCTCTGTCCTTTCTCAACACCAAATCAGTCTGTCCTGTCTCAGCTCAACAACAAAGGTGTTGTTTTCCTCGTTTGCTGACTTGATAACTGAACTGGAAGGCTCCAAATCACTGGCTGAGTGGACCTTTTTTACTGAGTATCAACATGAAAGCAGTATTTTTCCTTTACATTGTCATCTGCAGAAGTGTAAATCAGAACACCACGAGCTCTCCTTGCATCACTGAATCAGATCAGTGTCTAGTAGGTGAAACAACATCAGGATTATGGAAGAAATATAGAATGGAGTAACTTCAGTGTTACTGTTGTTCAGCAATAGTCCCATTTTGGGAGATAAACTGATTAATCCACCCCCACCCTCTCCATACCCTGCACAATGACTGGCAAATAATTTTGCTGGAGGCTGATGCTGAGCAGTAGGTGTTGGGTGCCTCATCTGCATCCCTGATGAGCTTCCCCACTGAGAAGCAGTTTGGAGAAGGAGGAGGATGAGACAGTGTTGGGAATTGCCTGAGTACTCCAGAAAGGATCCTTGGTGAAATGCTGAACTTTCAGGACAGGTTTTCCCAAGCTGACTCTCAGTCCTGTGTCCTCCAGCACCCCTGGCAACAGCACAGGCCTGATTTTCTGCTCAGGACGAGGTGGTTGTGTTCGGTAGTGCAGGCACAACACCGAGCTCTTAATCCTGGATTTCCTGAGCTGTGTCTGACCAGGGAGCTCAGCCACACAGAAATAGGTTTGGGTTCCACCTGCGGTGCTCGGGAGAGCAGGGTGGTCACACAGGTGGCAGCTCTGAAGGAGTTCCCCCAGTGCTGAGAGTAACAAAGAGCGATGCTGCTCCATTTCTGGGGGCTCAGGAGAGTCTCACCAGAGAGGAACACGGGAGGAACTTAAACTGATCAGCAGGGCAGGTTTGATGGGGAAATGTGGGGAAATGTGGCTGCTCAGAAAGCATCTCAAATTCTCTGCTAGCGGAGCCACACAAAACTTTAATTGGGAATTTTTCCTGATAATTTCCTCTAAACTTCAAACTGTGCTAGCAATACACTTAGAGACTTAATTGAAAAGCACATAAAACTCCTGCAAGTGAACCGAGAATGGGCACAAGAGCACAAGTGCTGCTGTTCCATTTGCTGTGCCCACCCGCAGGCATGAAAATAGTGCTTCATGTTGGTACTGTGCCCTGGGGCCTCTGCTGGGTGTCACCTGTGCTCAGGTGTGTCACCTGGGCAGCCCCTGACCCTCCTGTCTCCTAGGGAAAGACAAGAAGGGGAGCTGCAACCTGTCCCGAGTGGACAGCACCACCTGCCTGTTCCCCGTGGAGGAGAAAGCTGTGGAATATTACTTTGCTTCTGATGCCAGGTAGGGTTTTCCAGCATCTCTGGGGTGTGTAGAAATATCCCGTTTATAGCTCTCTTGAGCAAGAGTTGGGGAGGCTGTCGTTTCTTTGTGAGTAAAGTAAGTTGTGTGGGTGTGGCCATTACTTTACAAATACCAAAACGGAGTTGCTGGTAAAGGAATGAACACTGGCCTTGGAATAGAGTGTTACCCTTCTTCAGGCTCATCTGTTGTTGGATTTCCCAGTGATAGGAAACCTGAGAGAGTGCTGACCTAAATTAGCAAGACAGATGCTAATTATGAAGAGAATTGTGTTCATTCTCCAGGGATCTCTGCACTCATGCGATTCCTTCATCATCAGAGGTGGCATATTGTAATCCCAGAGGAGTGGGGAGGGACCAACTTGGCAGCAGCCTTAGCAGAGTTTTTGGGATGCTCTGGTTCAAGAGAAATGAGTGCTTGCTCCAGGAATGTAAAAATACTGCTGTGGCTGACTTCTGCAGCTCTTCCCATCAGAGAATTGTGGAGAGTCTCAGGACACCCTGATGTGTTCTGGTTTTAGAGCTTTCCAGGGAGTGCTGCTGAGCAGGTCTGGGGTGCCTCAACAGGAGACAAAGCTGTCCCTGGTTTTACAGAGGGGCAGAGTGAGGTACAGGGAGGGACAGTGGCTTATCCCTGGAAGAACCAAGGAAGGAGCCTTTTCCTGTGTTTGAGCAGCCTGTGTGCCAGGGCGGATCCCTGCCCTCATAGCTCCAGCCTGCTCCCACTGCTGCGCACGCTGCTTTGGCTGAGCAGTTCAGAGCTTCTCCTTAAAGCAGGCACTGAAATTAATAATGAGCCGGGTGGAAAAAAACCCAGTTCCACTGGCAGGGTGGAAATGCACTTCACAGGAGTGGCCCGATGGTAAAAGACGAGGAAATTCCTCAGCTCCGGAGCTGCGTGTGGGGTGCTGGGCAGGGCTGCAGCCCCGAGCTCCCAGAGCAGGCTGTGACGAGCTCTGTGCCCCCACAGTGCTGTCATCGAGCACACCAACCGCGTGATCTTCCTGGAGGATGACGACGTGGCGGCCGTGGTGGACGGCCGTCTGTCCATCCACCGCATCAAGCGCAGGGCCGGCGACCACCCGGGCCGGGCCGTGCAGACCCTGCAGATGGAGCTGCAGCAGATCATGAAGGGTGAGAGCTGCTGGGGAGGGGCAGGCTGGGAGGGACTGGGGTCGCCTGGTGCCATCCCTGCCCCGAGTGGTGGCAGGCCCTGCTGGGTCCAGGCTGGAGCATCTCCAAGGACGGAGGTCCCACAGCCTGGTCCAGTGCTGTACCACCGTCGTGGGGAAAAAAGGCCTTATGTGTAAGGGGACTTTCCCTCTAGTCGTTGACACCTTACTGAGGAGAGCTGTGGGGCTGGGGATTTTGCCTCCTGCTTGGAGCCATCTGGTTTTTCCAAGAGTGATCCCTCACAAGCTTGCCAGCCTGGATCTGCCCTTCGCTGACACCTTCCAGAAACCTGAATCCAGCTCTCCTCATAAGCTGATGTTTTGGCAGAGAAAGAAGTATCAGTTTAATAATCTTTGGCTGGTCCAAGTTTTTCCCTACATACACAGGAAAAATGGCAATTACCAGGAGGTGATTTAAAATTTGAGTTACCAGGGGGTAAAGTGTTCTAATTTGTTTTCTGTCTTTCTTCATAGGTAACTTCAGCTCATTCATGCAGAAGGAAATATTTGAACAGCCAGAATCTGTTGTTAATACGATGAGAGGAAGGGTCAACTTTGATGACTACACTGGTAATTGAGCTTGAGCCTCCCTCCCTCCTGACAGCTCCGTACCCAGCAGCTACTCACGGCAGTCACAGGGGAGGGAGTGGGTGATGGAGGGGGAGATGGAAACCTTGCTGGTGTGGGGTGAAGTGTGTGTCACAGAGCGCCTCCAGAATTCCGCTGCTGGTGGCAAGATCCCATTCTGTGATGGTTTTTTTGCTCAGTGGATGATGGAGATGGTAACATGCTGTTGGCACCAGTGATACTGAGAACTTCTCCTACCTGGCCACCCTGATTTTCCTCTCTAATGTTGCTCGCAGTGAACCTGGGGGGGCTGAAGGATCACATCAAGGAGATCCAGCGGTGCCGGCGTTTGATCCTCATCGCCTGTGGCACGAGTTACCACGCAGGAATGGCTGTGAGTGCTGGGCTCTGGGGCCTGGGCTGGGCTCAGTGCCAGGGTCACAGGCTGGGGTGGGCTGCAGGGACCTCAAAGCCCATCCAGTGCCACCCCTGCCATGGCAGGGACACCTTCCACTGTCCCAGGCTGCTCCAAGCCCTGTCCAGCCTGGCAAGGGACACTGCCAGGGATCCAGGGGCAGCCACAGCTTCTCTGGGCCCCTGTGTCTCCCCACCCTCACAGGGAGGAGTTTTGTCCTAATAATCTCATCTAAATCTACCCTTTTTCAGTTTAAAGCCATTCCCTGTGTCCTGTCCCTCCATCCCTTGCCCAAAGTCCCTCTCCAGCTCTCCTGGAGCCCCTTTAGGCACTGGAGGAGGCTCTGAGGTCTCCCTGGAGAGTGTATGGAGTGTGCCAAGCAGATTAAGGATTGATTTCAGGTTAGGGATTGATTCTTAACCCTAATCAGGTTAAGAGTAAGAAGTGCACACAGGTGAATGGAGGAGGAGCCTTGTGAAAGCTGCAAGCACCAGACTCAGGAGGAAATGAAAGCTGATGAACCTGAACTTAGGGAAGTGGTTTCTGCGACTTCCATGGCTGTGGAAGGCTTTGGAAAACGAAGGCTGCTCTGTTGTAAGAGGCAGCTGGCAGGGGAGGGATGATGCAGGAGCAGAATGCAAAGGCTGCAGCAGGGCAGGGGCTGCCAGGAGCCAGGTGGCATCTCTGGCTGGCCTGGATGTAGGTGGGGGTTTCTGAGTTCTTCAGGCTGCAGTCTGATGCACACACGGGACACCCAGCACTACATAATTTACATGGAGGGTTATATAACAAGTGAGACTTCAGAGAAATCTCTGTGTGAGGGAGGATTTGGCCTCACAAGCTGTTGGTGGTGCCAAGGCAAGGTTGCATCTCGCAGGGGTTGTTGGTGACTTGAGTGTGGGCACACTGGGTAATTAAAGTACAATCCATGGGGATTTAACAGTAATGGGGTTTTAGCAGTAATATTTTCCAGCGTGTGGTAGCTAGAAAGCTTTTCCTTGTGCAAACGCTTGGTTTTATAACCAGAATGTAAAAACTGACTTGTGCCCCTCGCTGTGCCAGACCCGGCAGGTGCTGGAAGAGCTGACCGAGTTACCTGTCATGGTGGAGCTGGCCAGTGACTTCCTGGACAG